>JAOUZG010020083.1:0-43418 GCA_026289955.1 Argiope argentata
CACGAGAATTTGTACTATTCGAACCCCACAAAGTACTATGGCCGTTGTAATCGCCAAGTAGGACGAAAGGTGAAGGAAGTTGGTCAACTAAGTTGTTGAGATCTTGCTGACAGATGGCATCATGAGGCGGTAAGTAAATACAGCAGACTGTGACTAAAGTTTTTACGTGAACTTGTATAGCCACAGCCTGCAGAGAGGTATGTAGGGTGATAGGATTACTTGGGTATAAATTGGAAGTAAAAATGCAGACCCCTCCAGAACTATGAGCTCCATCGTCTGCATCCTTCCGAACACAATTGTAACCGCGTAATTTAATTGGGAAATTTGACTTCAAAAAGGTCTCTTGAAGACCAAAACAAACAGGATGAAATCTGTTAATAATTGACTTAATAT
This sequence comes from Argiope argentata, assembly GCA_026289955.1. NCBI lineage: Eukaryota > Metazoa > Arthropoda > Arachnida > Araneae > Araneidae > Argiope > Argiope argentata. The sequence continues at coordinate 394 of JAOUZG010020083.1, forward strand.
CCTGAAGTTTGGAACGAATGCCGCGACAATTCCAAGAAAGGAAGGCACCCATTAAGAGAGATGTTTGTGAGGAGAAAGAGAAGTAACACTTGTTGGAGCTGCCTGATCCTCGCAACTCATACTAATGGTTGGTTGGTTGTGTAGGGTTTATTGGCGCAAGAGCCAGATTTGGCTATACTGCGCCAAGCAAATGGTAAAATTATAAAAGATAAAAAATGTAGTCCTTTGTTTAATTAACACATGAGCAATGAGATAAAATCAAATTAGTTTAATTAAAACAATTTTTAGAGAACAAAATTTAAAACCCTGTACCATAACAGTTTGAAACAATGATGTTAATGTATATGAACTAAAAATGTAGGTTAAACATACAGAATAATAAAATCTCATATACAAGTAAAAAAACCAATAGCCCTTAAGAACTGTTGTTTTAACTGTTAAGAACTGTTTAAGAACTGTAAGAATGTTTGGGTGGTATTTTTCACCCACCAGGTCTCGTAATGTGAAAGAAGTCAATGTAAAAAAACAAGAACGATGAGAATTAAAAACTGGACATTCAATTAAAACATGATGAACAGTAAAAGGAACCTGGAAGCTGTTGCACATAGGCGCATTTTCTCCAAATATTAGATGTTTATGGGTAAAACGTGTATGACCTATACGGAGACGAGTCAATTTAACATCCATCTCACGTATTGGATGAACAGGCCATAAAACAATATCAGTTCTGATGGAATGCAATTTATTTCCGACCTGCAGATCCCATGACTTTTGCCAGTTAGAAGAGATGCGATGAACGATGGACCTTTTAACATCGCAGAAGGGAATCCCTATTCTAAAAAGGGTCGATGCAGATTTAGCAATCAAGTCTGCATTCTCATTTCCAAGGATGCCAACATGACTTGGAACCCAGCAGAATTTTATTTGAAACCCATCGTTTTTTAAAAGCTGTAAAGTAAATAAAATTTTTATTGCAATCGGATGCATCCGATTGTGATAGTGTGAAAGTGTCTCCAAAGCACTCATGCTATCGGTGTATATAATAAATTTACGCTGAGTTGAAGGTGATATTTTCTCCAGAGCGCACAAAATTGCCACCAACTCAGCCGTAAAGACAGAGCAACAATCGTGAAGACGATGGCCGACTGTATTGGATTGAATTATTACTCCACAACCGACATGACCATCCGATTTCGAGCCATCCGTGAAGATTGGTTTAAAGGAAGAATACCGATAGCGATGATAGAGAAACAGCTGTTGGAAAACAACATGAGCAGTTGAGGATTTCTCGAATCCAATGAAAGGATTCAAGTACGAAAACTGTAGAATGTCCCAGGGTGGGATACTAAAAGTATCAACTGCTTTAACATGAACAGTGTTAAGGTCCAAGTCATGCAGGAGAAATTTGGTACGCTCGCAAAATGGAAGAATGTGAGAGGGACGGGCATTATAAAGTCGGCGAAGACTAACTGGCAGTGACACCTGGCTCAAGTGATGTTTCGATAAAGATTTTGTTCGAAAATAAAAAGATGCAGACAGTGTCTTTCGTCTTAAAGAAAGAGGTAGCTGGTGACATAGAACATAGAGACTTTCAACTGGAGATGTACGGAATGCACCAGAGCAAATGCGCAAAGCAGAATGATGAACAGTATCTAGGCGTTTGAGGACAGATAAACGGGCAGATCCATACACCATACACCCGTAATCAATTCGAGATAGAATCATTGCCTGATAAATCCGGAGAAGTGAGGTTCTATCGGCACCCCAAGATGTTCGGGAGAGCACTTTCAACACGTTTAATGCCTTCTCACACTTTCTTCGAAGTTGTATGATATGTGGAAGAAAGGTTAACTTCGAATCGAAGATCACTCCCAAGAACCGTACTTCCTTTAATACAGGAATCGGAGTATTTTTAATTTGAATACTAGGATCCTGATGAATGCCTCTTTTTCTACAGAAGTGCACACAGCTACTCTTCTCTGGGGATATAGTGTGCCCATTGTTATTGCACCAGGATAACAATTTATTCACTGCACTTTGTAGTTGTCGCTCTATTAAATTTATATTACTTCCTTGGCATGAAATCTGCAGGTCGTCAACATAAAGTGTTCCAGTAACAGATGAAGGCAAATGACTTAAAATCTGGCTCAGATGAACAATAAAAAGAGTGACACTGAGGACACTGCCTTGCGGAACGCCCTCAGATTGAGTAAAATGATTAGAATAAACATTACCAATTCGAACACGAAAGGTACGTTGTGTCAAAAAGTGTGGTAAAAATATGGGCAAGTTACCCCTAAAACCTACATTAAAAAGTGTTGAAAGTATGCCGTAGCGCCATGCACGGTCGTATGCCTTTTCAATGTCAAAAAATATTGAAACAAGGTGGTTTCGTCTTACAAAAGCATTGCGTATTTGAGTTTCCAGTAGAACTAGGTTGCCGAAGGTTGAACGATCTCTACGGAAACCACTCTGCAACGGAGAGATGCATCCTTGTTTTTCTAATTCGAAAATTAGGCGAGCATTGACCATGCGCTCGAAGGTCTTACACAGACAGTTTGTAAGAGCAATTGGCCTGTAGTTCAGAGGGACAGATGGTTCTTTGCCAGGTTTCAATATAGGAATCACAATAGCTTCTCGCCATTGTGAAGGGTATTTCTGCTCAGTCCATATTCTGTTAAAAAGCAGTAACAGATTGGACAGGGAAATGGTATTCAAATGGCGAAGCATGTTATATGTGATTCCATCAGGACCAGGACTGGTATCATGGGCTTGAGTCAGCGCCGTTTCCAATTCAAACATCCTGAATTCACAATTATATGGAAGTGTACTTCGGGCTTGAAATCGCAAAGGCGACAGCTCCACCCGATTCTTAATTGCCAGAAAATTAGGACTGTAAGAATCAGTTGCGGAAACTTGTGCAAACGCTTGACCGAGTGTGTTAGCAACATCTAATGGGCACGAATGAATAATATTACCAGTTTTTAAAACAGGAATTGAAGTTTCGTGATATATACCATTAGCAGCCTTTACTTTTTTCCATAAAAGTTTACTGGAAGTAGCAGATGTAATAGTTGAAACAAAGTTAGTCCATGATTCCCTCTGGCTACGACGTCGAATGCGGCGAGCTAGAGCTTTGGCTCTTTTAAATGCAATCCAATTCTCAGTGGTTGGATACCTTCTAAATATATTCCACATCTTTTTCTGCTGTTTATGACTGTCGCGGCATGCTTCGTTCCACCACGGTCTACGAAATGTTCGTTGGTGTGGGGAAGTTTTCGGAATAGTGGCGTTAGCAGCGTTCATTATCTTATTAATGACATTTTGTACTGCTGTAGAGATGTCTATATGTCTGACCATATCCTCATTAATAGTTGAAAGTTGGGAAAATGTATTCCAATCAGCCCGCTGGAATAGAAAACGCGGAGGACGAAAAGTTGCATCGCCTCTACCAGCATGAGATATGATTAGGGGAAAGTGATCGCTATTGTGAAGATCGTCTCCAACTGCTAAATTCAATATTGGCAGCAGTTCAGGAGAGCATATGGCCAGGTCTATACAGTGGAAACTACGTGTGGGCGAGTGGAAGTAGGTTTTCTCGTTATTATTAAACAGACAAAGGCAGTTATTCGCAATAAACTGCTCGATCTGCTGCCCACGAGAGTTTGTACTATTCGAGCCCCATAAAGTACTGTGTCCGTTGAAATCACCGATTAAAATGAATGGTTTCGGAAGCTGGTCCACTAAGGTATCAAGATCCTGTTGACGTATGCTATCATGAGGCGGGAGATAAATGCAGCAGACTGTGACCAACGCTCGTGTATGAACTTGTACAGCCACAGCCTGAAGAGAAGTGTGCAATTTTAGAGGTGTGCTCGGATATAAATTAGACGTGAAGATACAGACACCACCAGAACTGTGAGATCCAGTGTCTGAATCTTTCCGAACACAGCTATATCCGCGTAATTTGATAGGAATGTTGGGTGCCAAGAAAGTTTCCTGAACACCGAAACAAACAGGATGAAAATTATTGCAAATGGACTTTATGTCTTGAAATTTGGAGCGAAGACCACGACAGTTCCATGAGAGGAAGGTACCCATTAAGAGAGCGGTTTTGAGGAATTTTTAAATGCATTTGTTTGTGTTGCTTCATTTTCGCAACTCATTTCCAGGTCATCCTCATCATCCGATGGGTGCAGCTTAATATCGGGGCCATTTGGCATGCCAAAGATGGACGTTAAGTCCTTATGGACATTACCTTGCGTCGCAAGCCCAAGAGCGACGGAATTTTTCAATGTTGACTTTTTCAATTTTTGAGGAACGTCTTGTAATGAATGACCGCGTTTAGCAAGCTTCAATGTCAGCGATTTTTGAGATTTTTTCCTTGATTTCTTTTTAGAAATTGTAGGTTGGTTGGTTGGTTGGTTGGTTTGGTTTTTTTGGCACAAGAGCCAATCTTGGCCATACTGCGCCATCCATATGGTAAAGGTACAAAAAAGTTAATATTTGAAAACTTCCTATAAAATCAAGTAAAATTATTCATAAGATCATGTAAAGTAGCTAAAATACAGATAAAAATGAAACCACGACACCTTTGTCTGAGAAAAAAAACCTGTAAAAAGGGAACCATATAAGTTAAATAAATGGTAAAATCTGTGTAGCAATTAAAAATTTAAAAATATTGGGATGGTAATTTTTCCCCAGCAATTCTGAAAGAGTAACATTTGATGAATGAAAAAAATGTTGTCGATGAGAGTCAAAAGTTGGGCATTCAATCAAAATGTGATGAACTGTCAATTCACTGTGGCATGAGGAGCACATAGGTGTTCTTTCTCCGAAGAGTAAGTGCTTGTGTGTTATCCGAGTATGCCCAATGCGCAGACGAGACAATTTTACGTCAGCCTCACGCATGGGTAAAACTAGCCATGTGTCAATGACAGGTTTAATAGAATGCAGTTTATTCTGTATCTGTAGATCCCATGTCTCTTGCCATAAAGAAAAAAATTTGCGAGCAATAGCTTTATTGACATCACAATATGGTATTCTGCGATGAAAAAACAGAAGATGCAGTTTTTGCAGCATGATCAGCCTGCTCATTACCAATAATTCCCATGTGACTGGGAACCCAGCAAAACAAAATATTAAAACCGCTACTTTGAAGAGTTTTCAAAAGTCCCAAGATTTCTGTGACTACTGGGTGTATATGAGGATTTAAATGTGAAAGGATTTCTAAAGAGATCATACTATCTGTATATATACAAAATTGTCTTCCTGGCGAGAACGAGATATTCATAAGAGCATGGGAAATTGCAACTAATTCGGCTGACAAAACCGAAAAGGAGGAATGCAGACAGAAACTGTTTATGTCGGAATCAAGAACAATTCCAAAACCAACATGCTCGATTGCCTTTGAACCGTCAGTGAAGACGGGTACAAAAGAAGAATACTGATTGCGATGGAAACGAAAAATGTGCTGAAAAATCACTGGAGCAGTCGTATCTTTTATGAAGCCAGAGAAAGGATTTAAAAAGGAAAAATTGAGAATATCCCAAGGTGGAAAAGATTGTAAATCAAAAGTCTGGATTTCAGGAAACTGCAAACCCAAATTTTTAATTGTGTTTTTTACTCTTTCACAAAAGGGGCGAATGTGAGAGGGGCGTGCATTATAAATTCTACGGAGAGAAGCAGGGATAGTCATACCAGATATGGGATGTTTTGAAAAAGACTGCGCTCGGAAATGATACTGCAAAGAAAGTTTTTTCCTTCGGAGTTCCAAAGGCATCTGATGGCAAATAACATATAGGCTTTCCACTGGCGATGTGCGGAAAGCTCCTGAACAAATTCGTAGAGCAGAATGATGTACGGTATTTAGCAGACGCAGGGCAGTAGACCTGGCCGAGCCATATACGAAGCACCCATAGTCAATCCGAGATAAAATGACGGCTTGGTAAATGCGGAGTAGAGAGGTACGATCGGCACCCCAGGATGTTCGAGAAAGTGCCTTGAGAATATTGAGTAATTTCTCACACTTCTTCCGGAGGTACAATATATGAGGAAGGAAAGTGAGTTTTTTATCAAAAATTAAACCCAAAAACCGTATTTCATCAACGACTGGAATCAGCCCATTACGTATATAGATGGATGGGTCTGGATGAAGGTTTCGCTTCCTGCAAAAATGCATACATTTACTCTTTTCCGAAGAAAGAGTATGCCCATTTTCCTCGCACCACTTGTTCACTTTGTTAACTGCGTTTTGCAGTTGCAATTCAATTAAAGGCATATTATTACCTTCACAGGAGATTTGCAGATCATCAACGTACAAATTTCCTTGCACAGTTGACGGTAAATGATTAAGTGTTTCACTAAAATGGATGATAAAAAGCGTGACACTAATGACACTGCCTTGCGGAACACCCTCCGCTTGAATAAAATAGTTAGAATAAAAATTGCCGACACGAACTCGATAAGTTCTAAAAGTTAAAAAATTTCGAATAAAAATTGGGAGATTTCCTCTAAAACCCAATTTAAAAAGTTTCTGAAGAATACCGTATCGCCATGTACGGTCATACGCTTTCTCTATATCAAAGAAAATAGAGACAAGATGGTTTCGACGCGCAAAGGCATTACGAATGTACGTCTCTAGTTGTATTATGTTATCCATAGTGGAACGCCCCTTACGGAAGCCACTCTGCATCAGCGGAATACACGATTCTTTCTCCAATTGAAAGACTAGGCGGGTGTTGACCATACGTTCAAGTGTTTTGCAAAGAACGCTCGTCAAAGCAATTGGTCTGTAGTGCTGAGGGTTTGCTGGATCCTTTCCTGAATTCAGAATGGGAATCACCAAAGCCTCTTGCCACTGATAGGGGAAAGTTTGCTCCTTCCATATTCTATTGAACATATACAGGAGATTGGAAAGTGATGACTCACTCAAGCGGCGAAGCATGTTGTATGTTATTCCGTCTGGACCAGGACTAGTATCACGAGCTTGGGATAATGCCGTTTTCAATTCACTCATCCGGAAATCGCAATTATACGGAAAAAGTTTCCGTGCCTGAAAATTCAAAAGTACCTGTTCCGCGCTATTCTTAGATGCTACAAAAGCAGAACTATACGATTCAGCTGCGGAAATTTTCTCAAAAGTCTGCCCAAGAATATTGGCAACATCCAATGGTGAGGAGTATGTTATATTTCCGGATTTCAGGATAGGAAATGAAAACTCCTGGTAAAGTCCATTAGCAGCTTTAACTTTTTCCCAAAGCTGCTTACTGGAAGTGCGATATGAAATTGAGGTAACATATCTTATCCAGGACTCCCTCTGGCTACGACGTCGAGTACGACGAGCAATGGCTCTGGCTCTTTTAAACGCGACAAGGTTTTCCGTCGTCGGATACCTTCGGAAGATATTCCATAATTTCTTCTGTTGCTTGTGACTGTCGTGACAGGCTTTATTCCACCAAGGTCTTCGAAATTTTCGTGAACCTGGTGAACTCTTAGGGATGGATTTATTTGCTGCGTTTATCAAGACATCAATGATGTATTGCACTGCTTCCGATATGTCTATGGTATTGACCATTGTCTGAGTAATATCTGCCAATTTTGTGTATGCTGTCCAGTCTGCTTGTTTAAATAGAAAATGCTGTGGAGGACGAGTTCCAAAGTTTCTATCAACATGGGTGATAATTAAAGGGAAATGATCACTACCATATAGGTAATCTCCAACTTTAAATTTTAATAAAGGCAATAACTCAGGAGAGCAAATTGCAAGGTCTATACTATGAAATGTGCGTGTTGGCTCATGGAAGTACGTTTTCTCTTCATTATTTAGTAGCTAGAGACAGTTATTGGCAATAAACTGTTCAATCTGTCGACCACGAGAGTTCGTATTCTCCGAGCCCCATAAAGTGCTGTGTGCATTAAAATCGCCAATCAATAAATATGGTTTAGGAAGCTGGGCTAGTAAGTTACTAAGTTCCTGTTCAGTGATGGAATCATGAGGTGGTAAATAGAGGCAGCAGACTGTAAGCAGTGTTCGAGTGTGAACTTGTACAGCCACAGCCTGCAAGGAGGTGTGCAAGTTAAGTGGTGTGTTCGGATATAGATTTGATGTTAACATACAGACTCCTCCAGAACTACGGGAACCAGAGTCTATATCTTTCCGAATGCAACTATAACCACGCATTTTTAGTGGTATATTTGGCTTCAAGAATGTTTCTTGGAAACCAAAACAAAAGGGATGAAATGTATTTATGATTGACTTGATGTCTTGCAACTTAGAACGAAGGCCACGACAATTCCATGAAAGGAAGGTACCCATCAAGAAATCGGCTTGTATTGAGAGTTTCTAGAAGTATGTTGATGAGTTGGAGACATTTCGCAACTCATGTGAAGGTCCTCATCCTCATCTGATGGATGGAGAGAGAGCTGATCGGGAGAGTAATAGATGCTCCTCCAAAGATAGACATTAAATCTTTGTGGGCTACGCCTTGTGACGCTAAACCCAAAGCAACCGAATTATGAACAAAAGATTTTTTTAATTTGGAAGGTAGCGTTTTCGGTGAAAGACCACGTTTTGAGAATTTCAAAGCGAGAGATTTTTGTGATTTAGATTTCAAAGCAGCTTTTTGGGTTTTAGGTTTTTCTGGAACAGAATTACCAGATTGCTCAGAATCAGAGTTGGTGCAGTTTTCAGGCCATTGAATATTGCTAGTAAGTTTATCAGTTTTTCCTTGTGTAGCAGAGGCATAACTGATACCAGGTACCGGTGTCTGTGCTGTAACTCTGCGTCTGGCCTCAGGATAAGATATATTCTCTTTAAACTTCAGAGATACAATTTGCTTTTCAATTTGCCAACGTGGACATAAACGGGAATAAGAAGTATGATTACCAAAGCAATTCACACACTTCTCTTGGGCCCCACACTCTTGACTTTCATGCCCTTTCTCTGCACAGCGAGCACATGTGAGTGTACCGCGGCAGGCTGTTTTAGCGTGGCCAAACCTCTGACATTGGAAACATCGTAGCGGATTTGGGATGTATGGTCTCACGGGTAATCTCATGTAACCAGCTTTAATATATTCGGGTAATTTAGGCTTGTGGAAAGTAAGTTTGGTTTGGTTTGAAGTTTTTTGGCACAAGAACCAATAGGACGGTTATACTGCGCCAAACTTGTTTTTCTCTAAATCAAAGACCAACAAAATTTGTTTCTATAAAAGTGACAAAAAAAAAACGTTGGTAAAACCATAAAATCCACGAAAAGTCAAACTAAGTCATAATAGTGAGTTCAAATTAAGGAATAAAAACCAATGGATTTCAAAAAGACAAATAGGTTCTCATGCGGATCCCTGCCAGTCAACAAAGGCAATGTCACTGCAGTTGTTTTGAAGTAAAACAAACGCTGGGCATTAAAATATGGGCATTCTAAAAGAACATGATAAACTGTTACTCCACAGTCACAATGTGGACATTTTGGTACTTGATCGTTAAATAAAAGATGTCTATGTGTGAACCTTGTGTGACCGATTCTCAGACGAGTTAAAATTATATCATGTTTTCGATAATTTAAAGGAGGCCAGTTTTCTATAATAGGCTTGCAAGTATGAAGTTTGTTTAGAGTTTCCAAATCCCATTGTGCTTGCCAGTTTATATAGAGACAGCGTTTTACTTGCCTCTTCAAATCGCATGCAGGTACGGGTATTTCTAAAAAACGAGTTGCGGACTTGGCACTTTTATCAGCCTGCTCATTCCCACATATTCCCACATGGGAAGGTACCCAGCAGAATAAAACCGTAAAGACTTTAGAGATAGTTTTATAAAATAGGTCTAAAATTTTTATAGTATTTGGATGAGTGTGGCTTTGAATTGATTTTAAAGATTGTAAAACACTTAAAGAATCAACATAAATTATAAAATTTCCACTATGTCTATTTAAAATTTCTAACAAAGCATGTAAAATTGCAGTAGTCTCAGCAGTAAAAATGGAACAGCATGAAGGAAGTTGAAAACAGGAAATTTTATCTGGAAAAACCACAGCAAATGAGGCATGGGTATAAGACCTAGATCCATCAGTATAAACAGGAATGAAAGATTGATAGTGAGATCTGTGTTCCATGAATAATTGTTGATAGACAATATCTGTTGTGTCTGATTTGCAGAAGTTTTCAAAAGGGTTAAGAAAATAAAAGGTTTGGATTTTCCATGGAGGAAAACTGTTAAATGTATGTGGGGATACTTCTAGTTGGTCCATATTTAATACTGATAAAGTGTTTCGCACCCTGGTAAAAAATAAGGGTTCAAAATTCTTTCTAGCCTCTTGCAAACGAAGCAGAAAGAGTCGTAATTTAAAATCGTAATATGGGTGGCTAGGATGAGACTGAATTCTAAAATAATGTTGTAAAGAAAGCATTTGTCTTCTAAGCTGTAGGTCTGGTTCATAGCACTCAACATACAAACTTTTGATTGGAGAAGTGCGGAAAGCTCCAGAACATATTCTAAGAGCGGCATGGTGAACAGGGTCCATTTTTTTCAGTACGCTTTTCCTAGCTGAGCCGTAGATTGTACATCCATAATCTATTTTGGAAAGGATGGTAGCTCTATAAATTCTCAACAATGAAGTTCTGTCGGCTCCCCAAGATGTATTAGAAAGAACTTTCAAGATATTCAAAGCTCTCTCACACTTTTTTCGTAAGAAAGTTAGGTGGGATCGAAACGTCAGCTTTTTGTCGAAAGTGATTCCTAAGAAACGAACTTCACTGAGAAATGGAATTCTTTGACCATATAACTTAAGTTCAGGGTCTGGATGAAGATTTCTCTTCCTACAAAATGTACTCCCGCTGTTTTTGCAGTTGAAAAAGTGAAACCATTTAAGTCTGACCAATGTTTAATTTTGTTTATTGCTGTTTGTAATTGTCTCTCTATAAAACACATATTGTTTCCCATACAAGAAATGTATAGGTCGTCTACATACAGGTATCCTTTGATATACGGTGGTAGTTGATTCAAAATGTTATTAATTTTTATGATGAAAAGTGTGACACTTAAAACACTCCCTTGTGGAACACCTTCTTCTTGAATAAAAGTATCAGAAAATTCATGTCCCAGTTTGACTTTAAATTGTCTTAATAGTAAAAAATTTTGAATGAAAATTGGTAAGTTTCCTCGAAGATTAAAATCGTAAAGATCTTTCAGGATGCCATATCTCCATGTACGATCGTAGGCCTTTTCTATATCGAAGAAAATGGCCACCAAGTGTTTCCTCTGCAAAAAAGCAGAACGAATCTCGTTTTCTAAACTTAAAAGATTATCAAAAGTTGATCTCCCCTTTTTGAAACCACTTTGGAATTGGCTCAGGAGTTTATTTGTCTCTAAAAAGTAAACAAGTCTTCGGTTAATCATTTTTTCTAAAAGTTTGCACATACAGTTTGTTAACGCAATCGGGCGATAGTTCAGAGGATTCATGGGATCTTTATTGGGCTTTAAGATAGGGGTAATTATTGCTTGTTGCCAGGAAGGTGGAAAATATTGTTCATTCCAAATTCGATTAAAGAGGTGCAACAAATTTTTCTGCGATTCATAAGTTAAATGCTGAATCATTACATAACTAATGTTATCTGGGCCAGGGGCAGATTTGTGAACACTTGATAAAGCAAACTGGAATTCTTGAAATGTAAAATTACTATTGTAAGGTAAATTAGACTTGGACTTAAAATTCAATTTTTTGTTCTCAGATAGTTTTTTAAATTTTAAAAAATGTGGGTTATAATTTTGACTGGAGGATGTATTTGCTAAAGTAGCAGCTATTGTATTTGCTATGTCTTTTAAAGATGATATAATCTGATTATTAACTTTTAGTATTGAAACAGAATGAGAGAAAGGAGTGCCTGTAGTTTTTTTAACTTTTTGCCAAAGTTCACGGCTTGAGATAGAAGATTTTATTGTGGAAACAAAACTTCGCCATGACATTCTACGACTATATCGTTGAATACGTCGTGACTCTGCTCTGGCTCTTTTGAAAGCAATTAAATTTTCAGATGTGGGATATCTGCGAAAGATACCCCATGCTTTTCTCTGTTTCTTACGGGCTTTTTGACACTCAACGTTCCACCATGGCTTACTTTGCTTCCTCCGAGTGCATTTAGTCTGCGGGATGGATACATTCGAGGCATGAATAATAGTCTGGGTAATGATGTCCAATGCCTGATCAATAGAATAATTTTTTACCATTATTTTACTTATTTTGGAAAGAATAGAGAATGTCTTCCAGTCAGCAGCTGTGAATATGTACCTAGATGGCTGATAACAGTTTGGGTTACTAAATCTTTCATCTGTTACAATCAAAGGAAAATGATCACTGTTGTGGAGATACTTATCTACTGTCAGATTAAGAAAAGGAAAGAGTGATGGAGAACTGATGGCAAGGTCGATTGCATGGAAAGATTTTGTAGGCTGGTGGAAAAAAGTTAATTCATCTTTATTTAGAAGGCATAAATTGTGATCCTGTAAAAGCCTTTCAATTTGAAGACCTCTGGAATTGGTGTCAGAATTTCCCCAGATGAGGCTATGACCATTAAAATCTCCAATAATAAGAAACGGCAGAGGAAGTTGTTGAATTAAATAGTTTAAATCGGTTTGATTTATGTACTCATTAGGAGGTAGATATAAATTACATATAGTTAACAGGGATTTTGTGTGTATTCGAATAGCAATAGACTGTAAATTTGTGTTTAAATTTAATGGAGTGGACGGATGATTGATTTCAACAAGCAGTGCAACTCCACCTGTAGCTCTATTATTTATATGATTTTTGTAAGAGGCAGTGTAGTTTGATAAATGGATGTTATCACCCGGTTTCAGATGAGTCTCCTGTAAAGCAATACAAACTGGTGCATAAGTATTTATGAGGTCTTTCAAGTCTGAAATTTTATTTTTAAACCCACGACAATTCCAAGAAATAAATTTTGCCATTGAAAAAAGAAAAACACAAAAAGGAGAAAATTACCTTATAGTTTCTTGGAAGAATCTGATTCATCAGATTCACTCAAGGACATTTCTTCTTCAGATGGGTGAACGCTGAAGAGAGGATCACTATCCGAGTCTTTGTCTTTAGTTTTTTTCTGTTCTTTTAAGAAGTCTTCCTGTGTTAAGGAAAGCTTTGGTGAAGACTTCGTTTGGGCTCTACGCCCAGTTAAAATTCTAGCACGAGTATTAGCTTTTGTTTCTTTGGTTTGTTTTATTTGGTCCAATTTTTTATTTCTCTTATTCTCAACTTTCTGTTTAGGGTTTGGTTTAGATTTTCCAGTTTCTATAGATGCAGAAGTAATTTTGTGAGGCGAATTCTTAGTTATCGGTTTTAATTTAGATAATGGGGGGCAAATTATTTTTGTGATATTTTCATCTGTCATTGTACTTGAGGAAGTTACAGATTTCACTGCATTGCTATAAGAAAGTGTTTTTTGTTCAGGTATTAAAATCTTTTTAGCTTCGAAGTATGATAGGTTTTTCTTTATTTTCAGTTCTTGGATTTTCTTTTCTAAATTCCATTGCGGACATTCTCGGGAGTCAGACTGATGTGGTTGTTTGCAATTTACACATTGCGGGTCTGCAGTACAATCATTAGATTGATGGCCAGGAGTTGCACATTTGGAACAAGTTTGTGTCCCTCTACAAGCTGTCTTAGAATGACCGAAACGTTGGCAATTATAGCATCTGATTGGATTAGGTATATATGGACGAACTTTACAATTTAAGTAGCCTGCTTTAATGCTGGATGGTAATTTTGTTGAATTAAAAGTTAAGATGATATTGTTAGTGGCAACCAACGCATTTCCTTTCTTCATAAAGATGCGTTTCACTGCAATAACACCTTGACTGGCAAGGCCATCAAGAATTTCACTTTCAGGAGATTTCAAGAGTTGTTTTTCTGATATAGCACCACGACAGAAGTTAAGTGTTCGGTGAAGTGTTACAGATACGGAATGATTTAAGAAGGATTTGGCTTGCAAGAAGGATTTCGTTTGAAGAGCAGAATTTGTTTCTATTAATAGATCACCTGACCTCAGTTTTTTTACAGATTTTGGACTACCACCAATACCTTTTAAAGCTTTTTCAATGGCAAAAGGAGATAACTCAGAAAGTTTTCCATCAGGGATGGAGAGAATAACGAAGCGAGCAGTTTCAGATAACGGTTCAGTGTCGGACGTAAAAAAACCCATAAGAGTTAAATAAATATTCGGGCCTCGACGGCACCGCCCACCATGGAGCCCAACAAGGGATGGCAGCCACCGGCTCTAGACATTTCTAGCCTCGGCGCTTACCATAGTGCTAGCAGAGACCTATACGCTAAGAGTCACCTCCAGGTACGTTGACCACCCTTAACGCCAAGCCCCAGAGAGTGACCCCTTCGCTTGATCCCTAGCATACTAACTTAGAAGTTAGGATACCAGCCGAATTGACACACTGGGGACCAACAGTGCACCGCCCATCCAAAGGGTCGCCACGCACGGCCAACACGTGGGGTTTTGGCTGTCCATGAGAAGCAAGAAGCAAACAGAGCGGCTACAGCTTCTCATGGAGAGCTCCCTCGCTTGCCGTCGAGGGAAAGAAGGATCAAGCAGACAGCAGAAGGTATAGGGGAGGATAAATACGAGTGGAGTAAAGATCCCTGGGAACCTCGGGATTGGGACACCCGTACCCACCTAAAGAAGGTGAGCCCCTGAGGGGTGTGGAAAGTAAGAATTAGATGTTTCGTAGGGAGGAGTTTCCCATCTCGACGAACAGAAATACGCCGAACGTGCGTTACTCCCTCGAAAGCTAACTCTGCAGTGATTTTTTCAATGGTTTCATTAAAAAGTTCTCCACAAGTTATGACTCCTTTGCAGTTATTCATTGAAGAGTGAGGGCTAACTGACAGTGGTATATTGGCTAAACTTTTCATTTTAAGTATTTGTTGCGACTGTTTACGATTTTTAACCTCAACAAGAAGGTCACCTGAGCGTAGTTTACGTATAGACTGGACCTCTCCAAGAGTACCAGTAATAGTTTTCTCGACAATAAATGGTGAAACAGTATGGAATGTTTCTTTCAGATCAGATGATCGATGTAAAACAAAAAAAGTGTCAAAATGATTATCAGGAATTTTGTTTTGTTTCGATTGTTGCCCACTGAAGGGACCCTTTTTGGAATGACCCATGCAAGGAAGAAATAAGGTTCGGATCCCGGCGGCACCACCCACCACCGAGCCCAACAGGGGAAGGCAGTAACTGGCTCTGGAAAATACCAGCCTCAGCACTTACCTTAGTGCTGGCCAGGATCTATACGTTCAGGACCATCTCCAGGAACGTTGACTACCCTTAACGCCAAGCCCCAGAGAATGACCCTTTCACTTGATCCCTAGCAAATTAACCAAATGGTTAGGTTACCAGCCGAATTGATGTACTTGGGACCAACAGTACACCACCCGTCTAATGGGTCGCCACGCACGGCCAACACGTGGGGTTTTTGGCTGTCCATGAGAAGCAAGAAGCAAACAGAGCGGCGACAGCTTCTCATGGAGAGCTCCCTCGCTTGCCGTCGAGGGAAAGAAGGATCAAGCAGACAGTAGAAGGCGTAGAGGAGGGTAAACATAAAGGGAGTAAAGATCCCTGGGAACCTCGGGATTGGGACACCCGTACCCACCTAAAGAAGGTGAGCCCCTGAGGGGTTAGAAATTGTAGGAGTTTCAGGCGTACTACTGATGGAGTTTTCGGTGTCAGAAGATGAAAGATTTTTTAGTTGTTTGGAAGTCGTGACGTTTTTAACACAGTTTGTGCAAGAACAGTTTGCACAAAATGACCTTTGTGCAACGGAAGCGTATGTTGTGCCAGGAGTAGGAGTTTGAGCTAAAACCTTACACCTAGCTTCAGGATAAGACAGACTTTCTTTGATTTTTAAAGTTGTAATTTGTTTTTCCTGTTGCCAACGCGGGCAGGATCGAGAGTAAGATGTGTGATCGCCACCGCAGTTCATGCACTTTTCTGTTGCGGCACACTGCTGGCTATCATGGCCTTTTTCTGCACATCGGGCACAAATGAGTGTACCGCGGCAATTAGCTTTTGAATGGCCAAAGCGTTGGCACTGAAAGCATCTTAGTGGGTTCGGGATATAGGGTCTGACAGGTAATTTTATGTAGCCCGCATAAATATATTCTGGTAATTTTGGAGATTTAAATGTTAGAATGTGGTGTTTCGTTTCCATTATTTCGCCATTACGCCTGATGGTAATTCGCCTGACATGATCAACTCCTTGCGGTTTCAGCTCATTTGCTATGTAGTCTATAGAGAGATTCAGAATTTCCCCACATGTAATTACACCTTTAGAGGTATTTAATGATGCATGGGGGCTAACACTGACTGATATAGTTGAGAGAGCTTTCAGTTTTATTATGTTCTGGGCTTGCTTTCGAGAATTGACTTCTACTAACAAGTCACCAGATCGCATCTTTTTAATTGATGCCACTTCTCCAACAGTTGCAGTGATGGCTTTCTGAACTAGAAATGGCGATACAGTTTGAAAGGTTTCGTTTTTATCTGTGAGACGTTTAATAATAAAAAATTGGTCAAAATAGTTCTCAGAATTAGGATTAATTGGTACAATTCGACGCCCACTAAAGGGACCACGTTTGGAGGAGCCCATATGATATGAAAAGAATTCGGGTCCGACGGCACCGCCTACCACGGAGCCCAACAAGGGAAGGCAGACACCGGCTCTGATAATACCCAACCTCGGCACTTACCTTAGTGCTAATCGGTACCTATACGCTGGGAGTTACCCCCGGGGACAGTGACCACCCTTAACGCCAAGCCCAAGGAATAACCCCTTCGCATGATCCCTAGCAGTCTAGCCACTCAAGTGACCAGGTACCAGCCGATTGATACACCGGGGACCACAGTGCGTAACCCTCGTTTTGCGTAAGACCTCGTTTGGCGAGGTTTAACGTCAGCGAAGTCTGCGATTTGGATTTCCTTCTAACATGTTTTGGAGTATCATCATTAGCTTTAAGGGAATGTTCGGCATCAGAATCAGAAGTTTTTTCAGTGTTTGGTGTTTTTCTGGTATATTTAACACAGTGATCACAAGTACAATTTTCACAGAAAGTTTTTTTGATTGCTGAAGCATAACTAACACCAGGAGTCGGCGTGTGTACATTAACTTTACGCCTGGCTTCGGGATAAGATAAGTTTTCTTTGGTTTTGATGGTCATAACTTGCTTTTCCAGCGTCCAGCGGGGACAAGATCGAGAATATGATGGATGTTCTCCGCCACAGTTTACGCACTTCTCTTGTGCGGTACACTGTTGGCTATCATGGCCTTTTTGTGCACAGCGAGCACAAGTAAGAGACCCGCGGCAATTCAGTTTAGAGTGGCCAAAGCGCTGGCACTGAAAGCATCTTAGTGGGTTAGGGATGTATGGTCTCACCGGTAACTTTATATAGCCAGCATAAACATACTCAGGTAATTTGGGAGTATTAAAAGTTAATATATGGTGTTTTGTCTCAAGTAGCTGTCCGTCACGTCGTATAGAAATTCGACGGACGTGTGTAATGCCTTGAGCTTTCATTTCAGAAGTAATTAACTCTACGGGAAGATTTAGTATTTCACCGCAGGTAATGACACCTTTACAGCTATTCAAAGTTTGGTGAGGGATAACAGAAACTTTTATTGATGCTAAAGACTTGAGTTTTTCTATTTGTTGTGCTTGCTTGCGGGAAGAAACCTCCACAAGCAAGTCACCAGATCTCATTTTGCGAATGGATGAAACTTCGCCAACTGTAGCATTGATAGACTTTTGCACTAAAAACGGAGAGACTGATTCGAATGTTTCTTTGTTGTCAGAGAGTCTTTTAATAACAAAAAATTTGTCAAAATGGTCATGTTTGTTGTTAGAAATTAAAACTTTATGATGCCCACTGAAGGGACCACGTTTCGAGGAGCCCATACGATATAAAGAGGATTCGGGTCCAGCGGTATCGCCCACCACGGAGCCCTACAAGGGATGGCAGTAACTGGCTCTAGATTTACCTAGCCTCAGCACTTTCCATAATACTAACTGGTACCTATACGCTGGGAGTTACCCCCGGGGACAGTGACCACCCTTAACGCCAAGCCCAAGGAATAACCCCTTCGCTTGATCCCTAGCAAACTAATCACTCATGTGGTTAGGTACCGGCCGACTGATACACCGGGGACCACAGTGCACCGCCCGTCTAATGGGTCGCCACGCACGGCCAACACGTGGGGTTTTTGGCTGTCCATGAGAAGCAAGAAGCAAACAGAGCGGCGACAGCTTCTCATGGAGAGCTCCCTCGCTTGCCGTCGAGGGAAAGAAGGATCAAGCAGACAGAAAAGGCGTAGTGGAGAATAAACATAAAATGAGTAAAGATCCCTGGGAACCTCGGGATTGGGACACCCGTACCCACCTAAAGAAGGTGAGCCCCTGAGGGGGTTGGTTCATGGAAGTATGTCTTTTCGTCATTATTCAGCAAGCAGAGACAGTTATTAGAAATAAACCGTTCAATCTACTGCCCACGAGTGAACCCCATAAAGTGCTATGCCCGTTGAAATCGCCAAATAAGATAAAAGGCGAAGGAAGTTGGTCTACTAAATTACCCAGATCTCTTTGACAAATTACATCACTTGGCGGAAGATAAATACAGCAGACTGTAACCAGTGCTTGTGTATGAACTTGCACAGCCACATACTGAAGAGAAGTATGCAGGTTGAGAGTTGTTTTCGGATATAAATTGGATGTAAAGATACAGACACCACCAAAAGCGTGGACTCCAGTATCTGCATCTTTCCGAACACAGTTATATCCACGCAATTTAAAGGAAATGTTGGGTGTCAAGAATGTTTCTTGAACACCGAAACAGATAGGATGATATTTGTTTAAAATTGATTTAACTTCATGAAGTTTGGGACGAATGCCGCGACAATTCCAAGAGAAGAAGGTACTCATTAAGAGATAGGTTTTGAAGAAGAATTAGAGACGTTAGTTGGGGTTGCTGAAAATTCGCAACTCATCTCCAGATCATCGTCATCCTCAGATGGGTGCAATTTGATGTGTGCACTATTTATCGTGCCATCAAAAATAGATGACAAGTCTTTATGGGCGACACCCTGCTTTGCCATTCCTAAGGCGACGGAATTTTTTGTTGTTGAATTTTTTAACTGTGATCTAAGGTCTTTTTGTGAAATTCCACGTTTTGCCAGTTTTAAAGTTAATGAGGGTTGAGATTTTCTTTTTGATTTCGAATTCATTCTTTCCATTCGAGATGTTTCAGCTGCACTATTTGCGGAGTTTTCTGTATCAGAGTCTTGTTTCTTATAAATATTTGTTTCGGATTCAATACTTTTACAATTATTGCAAGAACAATTCTTGCAAAATGATGTTTTAACTGCTGAGGCGTAACTAACTGTGTCAATTGGGGGTTTTAATTTGAACCCTGCGACGGGCTTCAGTGTAAGATAAGTTCTCTTATTTTAATTGTGGTTACCTGTTTTTCAAGAATCCAACTCGGACGTGATCGAGCATAAGATGGATGATTAGCGCCGCAGTTCACACACTTTTCTTGTGCAGAACACTGCTGGGCATCATGCCCTTTTCCAGCGCAACCGGCACATGCGAGTGTCCCCCGGTAATTAATTTTCGAATGGCCAAATCTCTGACACTGGAAACAACGGAGTGGATTAGAAATGTAAGGCCTGACATGTAAACGTATGTAACCTGCATAAACACTATCGGGTAATTTTGGGGTTTTAAATGTTAAAACATGATGTTTAGTTTCAAGGAGTTGTCCATCACGTCTAATAGTAATACGACGGACGTGTACAACTCCTTGTGATTTCATCTCTGATGTTATTTCATCTAGAGGTACATTAAATAATTCACCACATGTAATTACTCCTTTACAGGTATTCATTGACTGATGAGGACTAACACTAACAGCTATTGTAGCCAACGCTTTAAGTTTTTGAATATTCAGGGACTGTTTTCGAGAATTTACCTCGACCAATAAATCACCAGAACGCATCTTCTTGATGGATGATACCTCACCGATTGTTGCTGAAATTGCTTTTTGGACAAGAAAAGGAGACACTGTTGCAAAATTTTCATTTTTCTCCGAAATGCGTTTATTAACGAAAAATAATCAAAATGGTTTCAAGAATTAAATGATGTCGGTACTTTGTGATGCCCACTGAAGGGACCGCGTTTGGAAGACCCCATACGATATTGAAAATAATTCGGGTCCGACGGCACCACCCACCACGGAGCCCAACAAGGGAATTTGAATTTGAATTTGATTGGCACAAGAGCCGTAATTGGCTAAACTGCGCCACACAAACGATTAAAACCGTAAAACCGTGTAAATAAATTCTTTAACAAACGCACAATAGTGCAAGATAAAAACAAAACATGAAACAAATGTTCAACAACGAAGTGCAATGAATAAAAAGGACACGATATTAAGATTACAAATGGTATCTAAAAGTCAGATAAAAATCTCAAACAAAAATGCAAAAGGGCATAAATATTTTTAAATTTTTGATAAAAAGTTAATTTGTCTAAGAAAAACAAACAGCTGTGGGTGGGGTCTTTTCCCCAACAAATCTTTCGAATTCATATCAGCGCAGCCAAAAAAGTAAAGACGAAAGGTGTCAAAATCAGGACATTTTGACAAAATATGATCCACCGAGTTTGGTACTCTGCATGAGGAGCACAATGGTGCTGGATCTCTAAATAACAAGTGCTTGTGGGTGTAGCGGGTATGTCCAATTCGAAGGCGAGTGAGTTTCACATCAGCTTGACGAAAAGGTATAGTTGGCCATGTGCTAAGTATAGGTTTGATGCTGTAAAGTTTGTTATTTATTTGGGAGCTCCAAGATTCCTGCCACTGGGTATGAATGTATTGGTGCACGCATCGGCAAATGTCATCTTATGGTATATTATGGTGCAAAGGGTTGGTTGGTTGGTTAGGTTTATTGGCACAAGAGCCCTTCGAGGCCATACTGCGCCAGTCATATGGTTTAAATTAAGAATACATTACTATGAACCCACCTGATGAATTATAAAATATAACGAATTGAGAAAATTGGAAGAGATACACGAGGTGTGAAAATCAGTCAATAAAATTTTAAAATCCTCAATCATAGAAGACCAATTTTTGAAACAATTAAATGTATGAGTTAATAAAACAATTCCAAAAATAAGCTCTAAAAGAGATTAAAAAATTGAAAAGCAGCTAGATACAAGTAAAAAGGTTAATCGCTTTTAAAAATGTAAAAATATTTGGATGGTATTTTTCACCCACCAAGTCAGTTAGACTTACGGATGATTTATTGAAAATGTTGACACGATAGGAATGGTACATAGGGCATTCAACCAAAATGTGCTTAATACTCAGATCAACGAGACAGGTCTGGCACATAGGTGCCCTTTCGCCAAATAGCAAATGTTTGTGAGTACAGCGTGTATGTCCTATACGGAGGCGTGTTAGCTTGACATCTAACGCACGTATATTGAGAGGGGACCACATTGCTATGGTCGGCATGACAGAGTGCAATTTATTGTGAGTCAATGAATCCCAAGTTTCTTGCCAAGTAAGCAAAAGCCGACCCGCCAACGATGTCTTGAGATCACAGTATGGGAGTTCTTGGTTTAGGAAAGAGGATGCAGATTGAGCTAATGAATCCGCCATCTCATTTCCAGGAATACCGACATGGCTTGGCACCCAGCAAAAAATGACATTAAAACCTTTGATTCTCAAAAGACTTAAAGTACACAGAATTCCGTTAGCGATTGGATGCATCTTAACGTGGTAGTGAGAGAGCGTTTTTAATGCACTCATGCTATCGGTATAAATAATAAAATTTCGGTGAGCGAGGGAGGAAATTTCCTGGAGAGCACAAAAAATGGCCACTAGCTCAGCTGTAAATACAGAACAGTAGTTGTGTATGCGATAGCTCAGAGCAGCAAATGGTAGAACAAAGCCACAACCAACATGATCAACTGATTTGGAACCATCTGTAAATATTGGTGTAAATGAAGGATATTGACAGCGATGATAGTTAAATAACTGTTGAAACACCACTGGGGCAGTTGAAATTTTATCGAATCCTAAAAAGGGGTTCAGAAATGAGAAGTTTGGGATATCCCAGGGTGGAAAGGAAAAGAAATCATGCGATTTTATAGAAACATCAGCTATATTTAAATCATGGAGAATTTCTTTGATCCTCTCAATAAATGGGAGAATGTTAGAGGGCCGGGCGTTATAGAATCTTCGAAGACCAACTGTTAAATTTGTTTGGGAAATAGGATGATCTGAGAGAGATTTTGTTCGAAAATGATAAAGAGCAGATAACTTCTTTCGTCTTAGATAAAGAGGTAGTTGATAACAAATAGCATACAGGCTCTCTACCGGGGAAGTCCGAAAAGCTCCTGAACAAATTCTTAAAGCAGAGTGGTGTATAGTATCCAGTTTGCTCAAAACGGAACGCCTTGCAGAACCATACACCATACATCCATAATCAAGGTGTGATAAAATAATCGCTTCGTAGATTCGGAGTAACGATGTGCGATCCGCTCCCCATGAGGTTCTTGAAAGTACTTTCAGAATATTCAATGCCCTCTCACACTTCTTCCGCAGATATACGACATGAGGAAGGAAGGTGAGCCTTCGGTCGAAAATTATCCCTAAAAACTGGATTTCATTCACTACTGGAATCGCAACATTTCGAATGTGGATTAAAGGATCCAAATGTAGACCCCGCTTATTACAAAAGTGCACACATTTACTTTTTTCTGGAGAAATCGTGTGCCCGTTATTATCACACCAGTCCATTAGCTTATTAACTGCAATTTGCAGTTGACGCTCAATCGAGCACATATTGCAGCCTTGACAGGAGATCTGGAGATCATCGACATATAAAGTGCTTTGGACAGATGAAGGTAAGACATTCAGAATTTGACTAAAATGAATCATAAAAAGTGTTACACTGAGGATGCTTCCTTGTGGAACACCTTCAGCTTGAATAAAAGGATCAGAATAAAAATTTCCAATACGGACACGAAATGATCGTAAAGATAAAAAGTTCTGTAAAAAGATAGGTAAATTTCCCTTAAAAAAAGTGTTGAAAGGATGCCGAAACGCCAAGTGCGATCGTATGCTTTTTCTACGTCAAAGAAGATAGACACAAGATGATTTCGACGCACAAATGCGTTGCGTATTTGTGTCTCGAGAAGAACGATATTATCATGTGTTGAACGCCCTCTGCGGAAACCACTCTGCAACTGCGGAATACATGCTCTCTTCTCTAATTCGAAAAGAAACCTATCATTTACCATACGCTCCAATGTCTTGCACAAGCAATTTGTGAGCGCGATAGGTCTGTAGTGCAGGGGATTAGATGCATCTTTACCGGGTTTCAGGATTGGGATCACGATAGCTTCATGCCATTGTGAAGGGAACTTCTGCTCAGTCCAAATACGGTTAAATAGCAATAACAGATTGGAAAGAGAAGTAAGAGACAAATGACGAAGCATGTTATAGGCGATTCCGTCTGGTCCGGGACTGGTATCATGTGCTTTATATAAAGCAGAAAGCAATTCATACATTTTAAAAACAGAATTGTATGGAAGAGAATCTCTGGTAACAAATCGCAAACCCTTTCGTTCCGCGCGATTCTTTATAGCCATGAAAGTAGACTTGTACGAATCAGCAGCAGAAACTTCTGCAAATGTTTTGCCTAGGGTATTGGCAACTTCCATGGGAGAGAAAATTGTAATATTTCCCATTTTAAGCAAAGGAAAGGAAAAATCATGGTATATTCCATTGGCTGCCTTTACCCTCTTCCAGAGCAATTTGCTGGAGGTAGAAGATGTAATTGACGATACGAAGCTAATCCAAGATTCCCTTTGACTTCTCCGGCGAATGCGACGAGCGTTGGCTCTGGCACGCTTAAAAGAGATAAGGTTTTCTGTCGATGGGTATCGACGAAAAATGTTCCAACGTTTCTTTTGTTCTCTAAAACTGTCACGGCAAGCCTCATTCCACCACGGCCTACGAAATTTTCGTTTCCGTGGGGAGCTTTTTGGGATAGTGTTATTTGCGGCATACATAATGATATCAATGACATTTTGCACTGCTTCCGTTATGTCGTGAGTTTTGACCATGTTCTCTGTAATTTCTGCTAGCTGCGTAAAAGCAGTCCAGTCTGCTCGCTGGAATAGAAAACGCGGTGGGAAAGAGTGGCACCGCCTCTATCAGCATGAGAAACAATTAAAGGGAAATGATCGCTGTTATAGAGATCACTTCCAACTGTGAAATTCAACAATGGTAGCAGATCAGGAGAACATATGGCCAGATCAAGACTGTGGAAGGTCCGTATGGGCTCATGAAAGTATGTTTTTTCATTGTTATTTAAGAGACAGAGACAATTGTTAGAAATGAACTGTTCGATCTGTCTTCCACGAGAATTTGTACTATCTGAACCCCACAAAGTACTATGCCCGTTAAAGTCCCCGAGTATTAAAAATGGTGAAGGAAGCTGGTCAATAATGTTGTTTAGTTGTTGTTGATTAATGGCATCATGCGGTGGTAAGTATATACAGCAAACTGTAACAAGTGCTCTAATATGTATTTGAACTGCCACAGCTTGCAGCGTAGAGTGTAAATTAAGAGGTGTACTTGGAAATTGATTAGAAGTTAAAATACAGACACCTCCTGAATTACTAGTGTCAGCATCATTGCGCAAAATATTATAACCACGTATTTTAAATGAAATGTTCGGATTTAAAAATGTTTCCTGAATTGATAGACAAGAAGGATGAAGCTGATTGATGATGCACTAAATGTCAACAGTTTTGGACCTTAGACCACGACAGTTCCATGAAACGAAAGTACCCATCAAGAATTTGGTTTGGAAATTGTATTATTTATAGCAAGATCTTTGGTTGGTGAAGTCTCGCAACTCATCGAGATTTCATCATCATCCTCTTCAGATGGATGTAGAGATATTAGTTCGGAATTTTTAGCAGTGCTATTAAAAATGGACGACAAGTCTTTCTGCACTATGCCTTGACTTGCAAGTCCCAGAGAGACAGAATTTTGAACATTCGATTTTTTCAACTTCGTAATTAATTGTGTTGGAGAGAGGCCACGTTTAGAAAGCTTTAATTTGAGAGAATTTTGTGCTTTCGATTTCCGGGATTTAGATTTCCCGAGAGCATTGCCTGCCGTTGTTTCAATATCAGTATCAGAAGATTTTTCACTGAAATTTACTTGGGTGGAATTTTGAGTACAATTTTCACAAGAGCAGTTTTTACAGAAGGACTTTTGCAAGACCGATGCATAACTTATGCCAGGTGTTGGCGTTTGAGAAAGGACTTTTCGTTTTGCCTCAGGATATGAAACGTGTTCCTTAATTTTAATTGTTATTATTTCCTTTTCTACCTTCCAACGTGGACATTCTCGAGAAAAGGACGTGTGATTCCCATTGCAGTTTACGCACTTCTCTTGTGCGCTACACTGCTGGCTTTCATGGCCTTTCTCTGCATAACGGGCGCAAGTGATTTGCCCGCGGCAGGCAATCTTAGCATGTCCAAAACGTTGACATTGGTAACACCGTAAAGGATTTGGGATATAAAGACGCACGGCTAATTTCATATAACCTGCTTTAACACATTCAGGTAGTTTAGGGCTTTGGAATGTTAAAATAAGGTGTTTTGTGGGGAGAAGCTGTCCGTCTCGCCTTATTGAAATACGGCGAACGTGCGTCACTCCTTCGGGTTTTAAGTCCTTTGTAATTTCTTCTATTGTTGTATGAAAAAGCTCTCCGCAAGTAATAACACCTCTTGAAGTGTTCAGAGAGGCATGGGCAGATACATTTACGGGAATCGTTGCTAAAGCTTTTAGCTTAAGAATTTGTTTAGCTTGATTTCGAGAAGAAACCTCGGCTAGTAAGTCTCCGGAACGGAGTTTACGTATTGACGATAATTCACCGACAGTGCTATTGATAGCCTTTTCAACTAGGAAAGGTGAAACTGAATGAAAGGTTTCATTATTATCACTGATTCTTTTGATGAGGAAGAAATGGTCAAAATATTTTTCTTGAACAGAGTTTTGGAAATTCTTTTTTGAAACAATTTGTTGCCCACTTAAGGGAGCCGATGATTTTTTGCCCATACGATATTTATGGGGATTCGGGCCCGACGGCACCACTAACCACGGAGTCCAACAAGGGAAGGCAGCCATCGGCTCTAGCCCATCCCAGCCTCGGCGCTTACCTTGATGCTAGCCAGTACCTATACGCTCGGAGTTACCCCCGGGGACAGTGACCACTCTTAACGCCAAGCCCAAGGAGTAACCCCTTCGCTTGATCCCTAGCAGACTAACAACTTAGGTTGCCAGCTACCGGCCGATTGATACATTGGGGACCAACAGTGTACCACCCGTCTAATGGGTCGCCACGCACGGCCAACACGTGGGGTTTTTGGCTGTCCATGAGAAGCAAGATGCAAACAGAGTGGCGACAGCTTCTCATGGAGAGCTCCCTCGCTTGCCGTCGAGGGAAAGAAGGATCAAGCAGACAGCAGAAGGTGAAGAGGAGGATAAATTGAAATTGAGTAAAGATCCCTGGGAACCTCGGGATTGGGACACCCGTACCCACCTAAAGAAGGTGAGCCCCTGAGGGCTATGGTGCAAAGGGATTGATGCTAATCGAGCTTCACTATCTGCTTCCTCGTTGCCAACAATGCCAACGTGACTAGGAATCCAGCAAAAAATTATTTCGAACCCGTTATTTTTGAGTGAGTGGAAGGCATATAAAATATCCAAAACAATTGGATGGTAGCGAAATGAAGGGTGCACTTGTTGTGTTAAAACGCTCATGCTATCAGCATAAATACAGAATTTCCGACATGGACTTCTAGAAATTCGTTGCAAGGCTAAAATATTGTCATCGCTTCTGCGCTGTAGACGGAAAAGGAATGAGGAAGACTATGGCTGTATGAGACATTACCAAATGCAACGCCAAAACCTGTATGTGCATCAGTTTTTGAGCCATCTGTAAAAACGGCACTATAGTCAGAATACTGGCTTCGATGACTATGAAATATGGTTTTGAAGAATGACTGGAGACGTTTAACTTTCATTAAAATTTATGAAAAGATTTATATGCTTAACCGTCAACATTTCCCAAGGGGCATGGGGGAAAACACCTGTTGACAGAACTTGCAATTCCTCGAGTTTCATATCTTGAATCAAAAGTTTTGTGCGGTCGAAGAAAGGACGGATGCATGAAGGTCAAGCATTATAATGTCTCATGAATGGACTATTTGTATGCAGTTGTTTCAAAGGATGGTTATAGTTCGAGATTGTTTTAAAATAATAAATAAGTGAGAGTTTCTGACGTCTCAAAAATAATGGCATTTGGTGGCATTCAGTGTAGAGACTCTCGATAGGAGAGGTACGGAAAGCTCCAGAGCATATTCTTAGAGCTGAATGATGAATTGGATCAAGTTTCCGCAGTACCGATTTGCGTGCTGAGCCATGAACAATACAACCATAATCAATTCGAGTGAGTATAATAGCCTGATATATCCGAAGGAGAGAAGTACGATCCGCACCCCAAGATGTGTTCGATAAAACTTTCAAAATATTCAATAGCCTTTCACACTTTTTACGTAAATATAAAATGTGGGATAAAAACTTTAATTTATTGTCTAAAATAACTCCTAAGAAACGAACTTCTTTAACAACAGGAATAGCTTGGTTGTAAATATAAAGCTCTGGTTCTGGATGTAAATTTCTTTTTCTACAAAAATGGACAATACAGCTTTTGCTCGATGAGATAGTGTGACCGTTTTGTTCGCACCATGAGAGGATACTATTGATAGCAGTTTGAAGTTTGCTCTCAATTTCATTCATGCTCGCTCCCTGACAAGATATTTGTAAGTCATCCACGTAGAAACTGCTTTGGGTTGTTTGAGGCAAAGTTAAAAGTATTTTTGAAATGTGAAGGATAAAAAGTGTTACACTCAATACACTTCCCTGAGGGACGCCCTCGAATTGGATAAAAGATTTTGAAAGTATACCTTCAACACGAACTTTAAAGGAACGATGAGATAAAAAGTTTCTTTAAAAAATCGGCAAATTTCCATAAAATCCATAATCTGATAACGTACGTAAGATGCCGTAACACCAAGTACGGTCATACGCTTTATCAACGTCAAAGAAAACTGAAATTAAATGATATTTTTTGACAAATGCATTACGAATATGAGATTCTAAATAAACAATACTGTCTAGAGTAGAGCGTCCTCTACGAAAACCACTCTGATGCGATGGTATAAAACTATTCATTTCCAGTTCATAAATTAATCTGGAGTTGATCATTCTTTCAAGTGTTTTTGATAAAGAGCTGGTAAGTGCTATAGGTCGGTAACTTAGAGGGTCAGTGCTATCTTTCCCAGGTTTTAATATTGGGATGACTATAGCATTCTGCCACTGTTTTGGATAGACGCGCTCTTTCCAGATTCGGTTAAATAACCGAAGAATATTTAAGAGAGAATTTTCCTGCAAATTTTGAAGCATAAGGTATGTAATTCCGTCTGATCCAGGAGAAGAATTACGACTCTTGGATAGGGCTTTTTGTAATTCAAATATTTTAAATTTGCAATTATACGGGGCATATTTGTCGCTGTCAAATGAGATTGGATGCTGTTCAAAGCTTTCCTTAGTTTCCTGGAAAGTCATACTATAAGAATGGGAGTTGGAAATCTCATCAAATGTTTCCCCAATGACATCAGCAATATTTTCTGGGGAAGAGTGAATGCTACTACCACACTTCAGGATGGGAAATGTGAAATCATTGTAAATACCATTTGCTGCTCTGACTTTTCGCCACAGTTGAGAACTCGACGTAGAAGAAGTTATTGAAGAAGCGAATCGGATATATGACTCTCGTTCGCTTCGACGGCGGATTCTACGAGTACAGGCTTTTGCACTTTTGAAGGCAATAAAATTTTCTGTAGTTGGGTATCGACGGATGATACCCCACAGTTTTTGCTGTTCCTTAAGCGCATCAGGGCATGCATCTTTCCACCATGGTTTTCTCAGTCTGCGTGGATGAGGAGAGCTTTTAGGTATTGATGTATCAGCGGCATCAATTATTGTATCAGTGATGTATCTAACTGCGTCATTTATGTCTGAAGATTTGATCATTTCTTCAGTGATTACAGCAAGTGGCTTGAATTTTTCCCAATCAGCCCGATGGAAAAGATATTTACGTGGAAATGAATTCGCTCTAACACTTTCAGCATGGGAGACTAGTAGTGGGAAGTGATCGCTGTTATGGAGGTCACTCTCAACAACAAAATTCAGTGAAGACATAAGTGAAGGGGAACAAATAGCCAATTCCAATGAATGGAATGTGCGTGTAGCCATATGAAAATAAGTTTTTTCATCCTTATTAAGTAGACATAGACAATGATCAGAGATAAGTTTCTCGATCTGTCTTCCACGAGAATTAATAGTATCACTACCCCATAACGTGCTATGACCATTAAAGTCACCAAATAAAATGAAAGGTGTGGGTAACTGGTCAAGCAAAAAATTTAATTCTTCCTGTTCAACAGTTTCATTTGGAGAAAGATAAATGTTGCAAATTGTTATGAGAGATTTAAAATGGATTTGTATTGCAACGACCTGTAATGAAGTATGCAATTGAAGAACGGTACTAGGATACAAATTGGAAGTCAATATGCAGACCCCACCAGTTGAGACTGCATCTGTGTTTACATCTTTTCTAGTACTTGAGTACCCACGTATTTTTACCAGATGTGTCGATTTCAAAAGTGTTTCTTGAAGGGAAATAACAGCAGGATGGTAAGAGTTAATCAATGTTTTAATATCTGGAATTTTAGAAGGAAAACCGCGACAATTTCAGGAGATACAGAGACACTTGAATTTTAAGATTTAAAATCGGGATTGCTACTGGCACCAGCACCTGCATTAGAAATGATTATGGAATGTTCCATCAGAAGAGGATGTTGTCAATTTTAAAATTTCATTAGATTCTTCCATTGTGGAGGAATCAGGGGGACGTGGAGGATGCTGTAAAGATGGAAATTTCAATTTTTTCCGGTTTTTACCCTTAACATGTTTTGATCCTTTGGAAACTGTAATATATTGTTGAACTTTAGAAAGTGGTTGTTCCACTGAATTTGAGGCTTTGGTAGATGTGGATTTGTTAGTTTCATTCTCAGAGGAAGTTAATATTTTAACTGTACTGATATCATTAAGGTCATATTGGATACCTATATCTGTTTTTTGAGTGAAAGCAGAGGAATAGGAAACACCTGGTTTTGGAGTCTGCCCAACAACAAGTTTACGAGCTTCTGCATAGGACATGTATTGTTTCACTCTAGTCGCCTGTATTTGTTTTTCAATTAGCCATTTTGGACAAGTTCGAGAAAAGGCAGGATGCGCGGCTAAACAGTTCGGACATTTTAGGATTTCTGAAGAGCATGTTTTTGAATCGTGACCAATTTCTGCACATTTGGCACATCTTAAAGTACCACGGCAACTTGGTTGAGAATGGCCGAACCTCTGGCATTTAAAACAGCGCAGAGGATTTGGAATGTATGGACGCATGCTTCAATGCAAATAACCAGCTCGTATTGCTTTTGGGAGATCAGGAGTCGAAAAGGTTAGTACGACAAGCTGCGTAGGCACCATGATACCATCTCGTTTGGTATGGACGCGACGCGCTGCGATAACTTTATAACCACTTAGTTCCTGTACCAGCTCATGCTCTGTATTTGCTAAAAGATCTTTCTCAGAAATTATACCACGGGAGTAATTTAAGGATTTATGGGGAGATGTTTCAACCGGAAAATCGCCAAGCTTTTTAAGTTTCTTCATAATGGGTATTTGAGTTTTGTTGGCAGCTTCAATAAGAAGATCACCAGAACGAAGTTTTTTAACATCCTTCACTTCACCAATAACAGAACGATTAGTCTTTGAACTAGAAACGGAGAAATCGCATGAAAAGTCTTAGGCGTGTGAACAATGATGAAACGAGTGTCATTTGTAATAGGAAAACAAAAGGAAGGTTTAAAGGTATAGCCCATGCAAAGTAGGATAGAAATTCGGGTACCAACGACACCACTCACCACGGAGCCCTACAAGTTAAGGCAATTGCTGGCTCTGGAAATTCCCAGACTCAGTATCCACCTTGGTGCTAGCTGGAACCTATACACTAAGGGCCACTTCCAGGAACGTCTACCACCCTTAACGCAGAGCCCCAGAAGGTGACCCCTTCGCTTGATCTCCTTCAGCAGCCCAGCCAAATGCCTTAGATACCGGCCGATTGGTACATCCGAGACCGAAATGCACCACCCGTCTAATGGGTCGCCACGCCCGGCCAACACGTGGGGACTTTGGCTGTCCATGAGAAGCAAGAAGCAAACAGAGCGGCGACAGCTTCTCATGGAGAGCCGCCTCGCTTGCCGTCGAGGGATGGAAGAACAAAGTAAACAGCAGAAGGCGTAGAGGAGGGTAAAAATAAATGAAGTAAAGATCCCTGGGAACTTCGGGATTGGGACACCCGTACCCACTTAAAGAAGGTGAGCCCCTGAGTGGAAATAATATTTGAAAACACTGTATTAAGATCAAATGTCATCTACTACAAGTTTTAAAAAATGTGCTTTAAAAATTTATTGGATGAATAAAAAGTATTTTATTAACGCCTAAAATTTGAACAAGGTGTGTGTGTGTAGGGAGAGTGTGAGCTAATAGTATGCATTGAAAAAGAACTTTTTTATATTTTTAAGCCTTTTTTCTGCTAATTTAATAATGAACGTTTTTTAAGTTTAAAAGTTTTCAAGATCTTTTTGCCCATTTATAAGTAAAATTTATTAATTTTTAAAAATCTATGTTTATTTTTAACAAATTATTAATACTTTTATGTTTATGAACGAATCTAACTCATGGAATTTATTCACACGCGTATCATTCACTATTTCGGGAAAGAATACTCAACTCTTTTATTTGCAAGAAACAGTGGCGGATTTGGAGTTTCAGTGGCTTGAGGCGCAATTCAATCTGAGGTCCCCCTCCCCTCCAGTTATAATTATAGTATGCACTCTCTATATGTTTTTCACTTCTCTGTTAAGATCTGCATCCAATTTTTTGTGTTAAAAAAGAACGGAGATGGGGAATCTAGATACATAAAATTGAAAATTAAAATCAACTTTTCCTTTCTACTTGGCAGTATTTAAAAGGATGATGAAGTTCGGGGTGTGTTAAGGCTGTTCTTAAAAAAGTAGGTGCTGTTTTGTACCATAGTTGGGCAATATTTTTCAGAGATACATGCCTAAAATTTCATTAGACACTAAATCAATTATTATAGAATTGAGCTGTTTCTCTCTTTCGGGAATAAAAATATTTTGGTTTTGTTTTAAAACGTTATCAAAATCAGCTGATATTTTATTTTGTTGTTTAAAATTACAAGTTGTTGATTCGTCGATTATATTCTCAGATCGCTCATTAATTACTTCGAATTCGCATTTTGCTTCGGCTTTTTATTGTGCTTATTGGGTTTTAATTTGTTCATCTAGCTGTTTAGGTTTGCAATAAATTCCATTTCTCTCGTCACTTTCTTCGAATTCATTTTCAACTTCAGCTAGTTTAGTGACTTTTTCTTGTGCGCATTTTGTTTCAGTACGCTCATTTATCTTTTCAAATACGCATTCTTGTTCAACTCGCTCATTAATTTGTTAGAATTCATATTCTACTTCAGCTTGCACAACGTTTTTCCATGTAAATATTCAATTTTAATCTGCTCATTTAAGTACACTTGCTGTATCAAGTTTCTCAACTGCACTTTCTGTCTCATTTCCCATTTTCACTCGTTTTTCAAATGTTATAATACATTTATAGAGTAAATTTTTATGTCGTTCTGTGTGTGTGTGGTTTTTTTTGCGTTTTGCTCCCAATTTAAACTTTCTTTTCTGTAGCATGGTTAAAACATTAAGAAAAATTAGTCGTATAAAAATATTAGCTGGACTTTTGACAATTTTTCCGAGTTGAAAAATTTCCCCCTTCGGTTAAGAGGGAAAGTAACCAGTTCATTTTATCTTTTTGAGCAGTACCAATGCCTAACGATTCGTATTGTAAATGAGCCCTGTTTTTAACCTTCAAATGTGCCCAAAAATATAAAGCCACGCTTACAATATTTTCAAAAATACGAAAATAGAAACGATAATTTATTAAAAAATTATATCCTTACCAATCTCCACATTGGTCAAAGGTCAAACATAGAAATGAATTCCTTTCCACAACCCATATCAAAGTCAATATTTTTCAAACGTGAAACACTAAATCTCTGATTTGGAGAAACGAACCTCCTTGAGCAAAGATCTTCTAACCAAGGTCTCTAAATAAAATGCGTCCTATGTCCTATTATACAAGCACGTTCATTGCCTTGAGAGCCATTCATGTACATCATAGGATCCGAGTGTGCAGGAGGGTGTAATAGGATATCTATCTCTTTAGTTTCGTACAAGATAAAAGATGTAAAATGTCTCCCCTTCCTCCTGGTTGACTTTTTAATCTCCCATTCTCAGAATATTTGGTTTTTTAAGGGTACTGATACTGCATGATTCTTTAATTCTGATAGATGAACCGAGAGTGGTAATGGATTGTAAAAATGAAAGACATTGTTAAAAAAAATATCCTCTTTTTAAAAATTTAAATTAATTTTTAAAACTAAATTTTGAGGCCCCATAATTAATGAGGCCCGAGGCGCGCGCCTCATGCGCCTGTTTGGAAATCCGCCTCTGGCAAGAAATATAAATTCTTATGTAGGAACAAATTTTAAGTAACATTATGGAAATAAGATTAAATAGATCCTGATGAAAATGTATCTTCTTATAACAGAATTTCTCCATTTTCTTTAGAAATTAATTACGGAAGTTACGAGCAAACACTAGAAAAAAAATACTTGAAAAATGGCGGTGATGGATGACAATCAAGAGTGCTAAATTAAATAAGCGCCACCAAATTTATTAACAAAACAGTTTTTAAATGATTGCAGTAACACAAGTATTCCAAAAACAAATTTGGAAAAATTTCCTAAATTTTTATTTGCTCGATCGCGTAAAATTGCATTGAAATATTTTTATCCAAATCTTAAAAGGTATTTCTTAAATTTCAATAAATAGATAAGTTTACAATTATTAATGTTTATTTATTTTTTTAACTAATATAAAATTATCATTATTTCCACTAATAAAATTTAAATTAATTGAGAATTTCAATATAATTTTCTATTGATCATCTTTTAATAACTTATTTAAACGCATAAAATGTTTCAAAACCATTTAGATGAATTGAGAGAGACGTTGATTAGATTTTACTTCCAAAGGTATGTTGAAATAACTGTTCAAGCTGAAATTTATTATTTTATGTTTGTTTTTTATTATCATTTCAGAACATTATGTTATATTGGAAATGAACGTCAA
The DNA here is from genome assembly GCA_026289955.1 of Argiope argentata. Lineage (NCBI taxonomy): Eukaryota > Metazoa > Arthropoda > Arachnida > Araneae > Araneidae > Argiope > Argiope argentata. The sequence goes on from JAOUZG010020083.1 coordinate 34,952, forward strand.
CAGAATCCGTAGGCGAAAAAAAAGAAAAAAACGTGGACAAAAAATTGAAATTTTATTATCTGCAGGAGCATCTCAAAAAATCAGATTTCAATAATGCGTTGCCATTGCATTAAAAAAATAAGTTAATGATTACAGTAAATAAAACCTAGAAAAATGTCATTTTGAGCACGTGATCATATAAAATGAAATGAATAGAAAATGGGATATTTTTTTCAACAATGAATGCGAGACAGTTTTTTTGATCGTTTGTAGTTACTCATTAAACGAAACAATGAATAAAAATATAATTTAATTTGCACTAGCACGTGATGCTTGTCTCTCAGTCAATTATGTTCTGATATGATATATTGAAATATGCATAACAGATTTCATTTTAATCTTTATTTAATTTTACTTTGCAAAACATCTTAAGATATTTAAAATAAATTATGCCGCTCCCCTTAAGGAACATCTCTATCATTATTTTAAAAAAAATTTAAAAAATTGTTCAGATAAACCGTTTTTATTAGTTTATAATATGTAACTGTCTTAAAGTTTTTTTTTCTGTTCTACTTTCACTCGCACCGTCGACTTCGGATGCCTCCAACTAAATAAAATGATAACATTCAAATAGGAATCGCATCATGCAGTTCTTCATATTCAGTTCACTCAATGCAGTCATTTTTTTTCTACTTTTCTCTTTAGAGATGACTTTCTTTTAAGTAGATGAATGTTAACTTCTTAATAAAATGTTTGCCATTTATATTTCAAGAATAGAAAATCCTTGGAAATAAGATTTTTCAAAATATACTTCAATAGGTTCAATATCTTCAAAATAAATTCTAAAATGTGTCAATATTTCGCAATACATTTTATTGGAAATAAAAATATTTTAAGCATATAATGCTTTTTGATAAAAAAAATTTTAAGCGAAATTATTATCGAAGTTTTCAACTAATGTAAACCGTTGTTTCTTCGATAAATCCAAATTTAAGCATTGAAGTAAATTAGCTTTCGACATAAACACAAATGCGGGCCATCTGTTTTTCACACATAGCTTAAGGATGCTTTCAAAAGGATTTATATAAAAGTTGGGTATAAAGAAATAATTGGATATAACGAATTGGTTTCAAGTTGGCATAAGATAACTGGTAAAGAAGGGTCTCAGTTTGAATTTTAAGTGAAGGGTTCATTTAATTATATTCTTAAATTAAATGACCATTAATATTAAGTATTTCTAACAATATTAGAAAATATTGATCAAAAAAGTTAAGAGTTCATTCAAAGTCTTGATAACGTATGGTGGGTCACCATTATACATATATTGCTAAAGTGATAAATGTTTCATTGATATTTTAACTGCGTGATGAGAACTAAAATTATATTTCAGAATATTTTATTTTAATTGAGTTAGCATAAACAAACTCAAAGACTTTATTATTGCTATATTTATCTATTATAATTATTTTTAACTTATCTTCTAAGTGGATTAATTTTAAACCATTTCTAAATTTATTAATCGTTGTTCTTTACTAGAAAATGAAAACAAAACAAACAAAAATGAATTAATACAGTTTATTTTTTAAGTGGCTGTACAGAAAACAAGCTTTTCTTTCCATTTTTTTTAAGTTGAATCGTGCAGATTCATCAAAATTGCCTGTTTGAAAATACAAAATATAAGAATGATAACTGTCATATTAAAGCATATTAAATACAGAAAAGTTATATCCCCTCCTCGATTTACAACGCAAGTAGGAATTTTCCAAAAAAATAATAATAATCTAGAAACGAACTGGAACGTGCATGCGCTCTTCTTTCCCGCATGAAAGCCGCACTGCCCTTCAGATCCATCGAGTCTCCCATCGCCACCTTCAGCATTTCGCTGCACTGCAACACTTGCAGTCCCCACACCTGCAGTCAGCACCCGTTCTGCCACAGCACTTGCAGTCGCCGCACTTGCAGTTGGAGCTGCACTTCGGCGCAGCTGCAGCACCGCAGCATCGGCATTTCTCGCAGCTGCAGCTGGGTCCGCAGGTTCCGCAAGGCATTTTCGGGAATTATCTTGAAAGTAAACGGTGGCATTAATATTACGCACATAAAAATAATGGAATGAAATAAATGAGAATACATTCCATCATCCGAATCAAGAATGTCGTGTTTCAATTGAAACATTTAATACCGATCTTTGTCGTAGCAGCTCCCGTGAACAGAGTGCACTCAAAGGAAATATTCAAGGGCCCCCAGATTTTGACCTTCCCGTTAAACACACTTGTAAAAGTGCATTAAATGAAAACCAATGTTGAAAAAAGAAATTTAAAACACTTTCGCTTTAATTTTAGTAGAGCTTTGGTTTCTGCGAATGATTTGCTAGATTAATAACATTTCTGGTAATATGTTGCAAAACTTTTTTTAACTATTGTCATCTCCAAACATTATTGGTTTCGGGTATATAAAAGGAAGTGTATCAATGTTTTAAAGATTAAATATTATTTTAAATGAGTCTTAAAGTAAAAACTCGAAGGCATTTCAATTTATGGCAAAACATCTGCAAATGATTTAACAAATACAACTTTGTTAGAGAACATCATTCAATTAATTCGTAATGTAGCTCAAATAAACTTGCATATTCAAATGCTTTGCAGATGAGAATATATTAAATTAATTTCTCAAGAAAAACACTTGAAATTTAATTATTTTAAGAAATCGCAATTAAATGGAACTAGCTTCATCTTCTATTTTTATTAAGTTAAAACTTTACAAATATCATTTCCCGGAAAGAAAGATTTTTTCATATGTTTGTTATTTCTTGCTCGCTTTTCCGAAATTCGTTTATAGCTACTGCCGTATTTATTCAAGAATCTTAAATATTTACTACATTAGAAGTTTGGATTTATGCATTTTTATAAATAATGAGCCAAGACAGAGTGTGTCATATTAATAGTTTATATAACTATTTTTCATTCAAGGTTTTTTTCTTCTTTCAATTTATACGCTTCAAGATTTCACACTGCCTATCTGAATAAAAAGAGATCAAATACAGTTAAAATAGATTAAATTGTTATTCACGAATAAGTACACATTTTTCGAAATGGAAAATGGCCATCGTCCAATCATCTTAACATAATTTTAAAAATGAAAAGTTTTAAAAAAGAAAAATCAAATTATTAAATAAATCAATTAATCATTTCATTAAAACGTACGTTTAACTAAAAAACATATTTCCAAGTAACTTGCAACATCTATTCATTTTATAAAGATTGTTTAATTTTCTTTCCGATTATAAATGAAAAAGTAGTAGTGGTATTGAATAATGTTGTATCATACATCTTCAAAACTTATTGGCAAATATTCAGAAAGAAAAAAAAAACACTAGAAGGTAATAAATATAGGGATGTGGCAAAAAAAGTCATCAAAACTGTAGAAATATTTTATTTGAATTTGTTTGAAACGCCATAAGTTCAAAAACATAGGTATTTGTAAAAATTATAATAATCAATGTTAAATAATTTAACATCGAATTTTATATTAACCATATTTATTAACGATAAAATAAAGGACAGAATACACCTTAGCGAGGGTTTTTTTTTAATTTAAATATCACACCCACTTTTCAAATTTGTTATATCTAAAAAATGTTACATGTAAAAAAAAATTCAGTTTTCAAATTAATTACATAAATTCGGAAAATATGAAATATTCGATTTAATATAATGCAGTTTCTGTTGTTAAAAAAGACATAAATTACATATAGAAGATAGGGGGTGTCTTAGTATCCTTCGGCAGTAGCTTATTTATAATTGAGAAGATAGATCTTCATTAAATGGCGCAGTATGGCCAGATATGGCTCTTGCGCCAGTAAACCCCACAAAACTAAACCTAAAAAAAAGAACGGAATAAAAATTTCGGGAGTAATTAAAAATGGCAGTTACAGTAATTTACTTACAGTCACAAATGATACCATTAATCTAAAGAAAGCGGGATTCTACGGAATGCATAGGCATTTTATACACCACCCGAGATTGGCCACAACGTTTGAAATGATGAAACATGCGAGATGTTTTCACCCCACCCGTGTCAAACCGGCAAAATGGCGAATGCATTTCCGGCTGATTTAAAAAAGTCTCATTCAAAAACCGTGAATGAGATTTCGGCTGGTGAATTGAGCCAACACAATTGGGACGTTCTCAACAAAAGAAACAAACTGATGCATCAATTGATGCACTCGCATGTTTAAAGTGCCGTCAAAAAAAATCAAACTAATCAGTTTTCTGTAGCTGCGTTAGTAAAAAGTGATGAAAATGACATTTTTGGAAATTTTCTGTCGTTTCAAAGTCAATAAATGGTTAAATAGTATTGTAAGCATAGCATTTTTCAGACTTTGCCTAAGTAGTACTAAGTAGTCATTCTATAAATGTCCAGATATCCTATAAAATGCCCGAACAAAGCGTATAAAAATTCTCACATCTGATGCATAAATTTAAAAAAAGCCCCCGACATTCATAAAAATGAATAACTATTCCATAGAATACTGAGGTTCCATGCATTCAGTGCGTGTAATATTAAAGATTCCTTTCTATATGATACGTATTCGTCACGTTATTCTAGAAGAAACTTCCATTGTTTCACAGTGTTTATCCAAAATTCGTCAGAAAATATCTTTGTTTTCTTCAAATTAACTGCTAATATAGCAATATTTATAATTTCACAGTGATGACTTCAAAAATTGGACTGCAATGTCATAAATAATGAACACATTTAATAAATATAGTTCAATTTCACAGAGGTGCAGTGTCAGAACAAATGTATGTACTCTTATTACAAAATTCCCATAAAAAATAGGCGCATTCAAGACCCAGTAAAATATTTATTCAATTAAATAGACGCAAGCAGACAGGGAGCTAGTTTGTAAATGAATAATCATATGCTGAATTCGTTAACTGGATATCTCTAAAAACATCAAACCTAACAATAAAAGCCTTTCTAAAGAATTTGTTTTCTTGTTTGATAGCTAGCTCCAATTAAAAATAAGGAAAATCTAGCATGCCACAGAGAGACATTGAAATGAAGGATCGAAAATTTTTATTCGCACTTCTAATTAGCCTACTTAGAATAGTTAAGAAATATTATAAATAATTTTTTTCTTTCAAAATTCAATTCCAATTGAGGCACTGGATGCATCACGTAATAGATCCATATTCTATTGACTATTTAAAAAAAACTGCGAAATTTTGAAAGATCTTTTTACTTTCTTTTCATAAATTAATATTTTTGAATTTGTACAGAAAGTATAAATATATACATTAGAGACATCTCCGTGGGTATAAAAACATTTAGCCCTTAAACAACAAAACAATGAAGTCAAACTTTTACTGAAAAAATATGAGAAAGTTGATTCCATGTTCGATGTCACTTTTCAGAGAGCTATTTATAACGATAACTTGACTTTTTTTTTATTTATTATTAACAGATAAATTGCATACAGTCTCCGAATTCGTTGTAATTATTAGTAATAACGACTTATGCAGAGTAAACTATCTACATTTTTACTGTTATATTATTTTACATTAACCAAAGGAAAGAAACAAAGATGAAATAGCATATCCTTATTTACTATAACTGCATATCGATAATAGAGGGAAAATCTTAAAAATTGTTACAACAAAATAAAGAGCCTACTTACTTCACAACGATCGGCGACCAAGATGCGAATCTAAAGCAACTGTCGAATATAACGCAGTGATGATCAGTCGAAATATATTTAGATTTTGCACCCGAATCCTTCAACCGTGAATAAATTTGCGACTCTTTTCTGCAGGGTGCCTAGTTCACAACAGCGCATTTTTCAGGGGTATCGAGGGCAAAATTGGAATGCGATTGGCAGAAAAATAACATCACAGAAACAAAACAGCCAATAAAGAAATTTCCAGATAACCGTCGTGTGGCGTGTGCAAAGCAACTCTTCAATATTATCATCTCGTATCTTCTCTGTTCTGTTTTTTATTATTATTGTAATTGCAAGAGATTTAAAGGTCAATGAATGAAAAGAGAATGTAAACAAATCTGTTTTCACACGATCCTCTTTCGCAATTCATCTATTTCACTTATCAAATTTCCTCATGTCAGCTTCCATTTTTTCTGTCTACCTCAAGGTCATTTTAAACTTCACAGCTTTCGGGCATGGTAGTGTTTTCATTTTAGGGACATTTTTCTTCCTTTCAGATAGATGTAAAATCTGTCTGCCATAAAAACAAAACTCAATAATACAAATTAAAGAGTTGTTACGTTTGACTTTTAAATATTTCAAGCGTAAAGTGTTCCCAAAAGAGACGTATTTTTTTAAATCAGTAAGTGTTTAATTAGAAAAATAATTAACTAAAAATTTAGTTGGTTGGTTTGGATTTTTTTGGCACAAGGACCATTGTTGGCCATACTGCGCCATACACGCGATAAAAGTGTTTAAAATATATTTACAAAACAAATTGTTTAAAATGATGTAAAATCAATTCAAATATAAAAAATTTATAGAAATGTAAGCGGAAATATAAAAAAACTAAAAATTTAGTTTTTTTATTTTTTAGTCTTATTATTTCTGTTGCGTTTTATTGTTCAAATCAACTGTTCAAGCAAATCAATCAATCATTTTATGAATGAATCCTTTTTCCTTTAATTTAATTTTTTCTAAGTTAATCACAAGTATCTTTTTAGAAAATATTTTTTCTGTCACAATGAATTTCTAACACATTTTAATTGCTTCATCCAATTTTTCGCAGACAATATTTTGCTAGGCAGCGATTTTCTATTTTAAAAAATGGATTATTGCAGGACTAACTGTAAAACAGGAATTTCACTTTCTTTGATTAACATGCCATTGTTTTTAAGTGTTGAGTGTTGAGTGAGGTTTATTGGCGCAAGAGCCATATTAGGCTATACTGCGCCAATAAAATGGTAAAAGATAAAAAGCACTCGTTTGTTTAATTAACACAGATATATTAAGAAAAATAGTGTAAATATGAATTAAAAAATTATTTCAGTGAAACTTTAGGACTATGTGCCATGAAAATTTAAAACAATGAAGCACGAGCTAAAAAGGAATGTTCAACAAAACCAGAAAAGTAAGTATTCTATATACAAGTTAAAAACCCAATAGCATTTAAAAATTTAAAAACATTTCGGTGGTATTTCTCGCCCACCAAGTCTTGTAATGTTGGAGGCGACGTAAAAAAACGAGTACGATAACGATTGAAAACAGGGCATTCAATCAAGATGTGAACAACAGTAAATTGTACTTGACAATTTTGCACATGGGCGCATTCTCCCCAAATATCAGATGTTTATGAGTGAAGCGCGTGTGCCCTATACGGAGACGAGTCAATTTAACATCGAACTCACGTATAGGGTGAACAGGCCAATAGAAAATATCCGTTTTTATAAAATGTAATTTATTTTGGGTCTGCAGATCCCATGAATTTTGCCATTTAAAACAGATGTAACGATAGATGGACCTTTTAATATCGCAAAAGGGTATTCCTATGCTTAAAAAAGTAGTTGCAGTTTTTGCAGCCAAGTCCGCCTTCTCATTCCCCGAGATGCCGACATGACTCGGTACCCAACAGAAAATTATTTCAAATCCATCATTTTTTAATAATTGCAAGGTGAATAATATTTTAATGGCAAATGGATGCATCCGATTTTGATAGTGAGAAAATGTCTTCAATGCACTCATGCTGTCTGTATAGATAACAAATTTGCGCTGAGTAGAGGGTGAAATTTTCTGAAGAGCAAAGAAAATCGCCACCAACTCAGCAGTAAAAACTGAGCAACAATTGTGCAGGCGGTGGCTCACTGTTTCAGATGGAAGAATGATCCCACAACCAACATAACCATCTGATTTAGAGCCATCCGTAAAAATGGGCACAAAAGACGAATACCGAAATCGGTGGTACAAAAATAGCTGTTGGAAAACACAAGGATCGGTTAATTTGTCGAATCCCGTAAAAGGATTCAAGAACGAAAACTGTGGGATGTCCCAGGGAGGGAAACAATGAGGATTGGTAGCTTTAACGCGTACAGTGTTAAGGTCCGAGTCAGGCAAAAGCAATCGGGCTCTCTCACAAAAGGGAAGGATGTTAGAGGGCCGGGCATTATACAGGCGACGAAGACCAACTGGAAGAGAAATATCGTTTAATGGATGCTTTATCACAGATTTTGTTTTGAAATGAAATAAGGCAGACAGTTTCTTTCGTCTTAAAGAGAGAGGTAGCTGGTGACATATAACATGCAGGCTTTCAATTGGGGAGGTACGGAACGCACCAGAGCAAATGCGCAAAGCAGAATGATGGACGGTATCTAGCCGTTTCAAGACAGACAAACAAGCGGAACCATAAACCATACAACCGTAATCAATTCTAGAGAGAACTATTGCCTGATAAATTCGTAGAAGAGAGGTACGATCGGCGCCCCAAGATGTTCTGGAGAGCACTTTCAAAAT
>JAOUZG010020099.1:0-10619 GCA_026289955.1 Argiope argentata
ACTTATAATAAAGCACAATGTGTGTGTGTCTGTTGGCGATGTACAGACCAGACTGTTCGACCTACAGCTACCAAATTTGGAATATGTATACCTTGGATGCTGGGAATGTGCACCTCGGAGCTCTTTTTTTGAATTTTTAATTAAAATTTTAATTAATTAAAAAATAAGCCAAATTTTTAAGTTTTTTCGCTGTAACTTCCGAAAATATTATAGCACAAAATTGATTTTTGCATCACATTAAAGCTCAAAAAATTAGCTTTTCAATGATACTAATTTTGTGACCCACGAATTAAAACTCTATTTTTAATGAATTTTTAACATTTAATTTAATAGTATTTTTCAACAATTTATTTCGCATAAAATGAAAATAAGATTTTATCTTCATCTGAAAAAAAATCAGCTTTTAATAAAATATTGCCATCACATTTTTAGAAGTTCTGATTTAAAAAAAGTTAATTACTACGAAAAATAAAACAGAAAAATATAATTTTCATCTCGTGATTAAATGAAATGAAATAAATAGGAAATGTGATATTTTTTAAACAATAAATGCAAGAGAAAATTTTTCTTGATCGTTTGCAATATCAAAATTATTAATTCCATTAAAGAATAAAAATAAATAAAAGTACAAAGTAAAAATATATTACAAAAGTGCGACAGTTAAAATTGAAAAAGAATTTTTAGAAAAGCACCAAACAATAATCTTCTGAGAGCGAGATTAATTATTTAAAAGCAAGAAATCTTAAACGAGCTTTGAAAATGACGTCATTTCAAAGAAACGAAGAACAAAAAGCAATTCATAATCAGTAATAGTAAAATATTTTTGCATTTTTTTTTTTTAATTTTTAAAACAATAAGACATGTTTTGAATTGTTACTTTTACTTATGTGAAGAAGATATTTTGTGCAAATCAAAGAATTCGCCTTCGTGATTGTAATTTATCTCCGCATTTTAATGAATCATGCGAAATAAAAACGCATCTACTTTCAACGAAGTAACGTAATATTAAAGTTATACTGGTAAAAGTAGGTCAGCTATTTGAAAACGAATCTTCTTCCAAACAAGCATACGTAATAATTAACAATGCAAAAGTTGTAAAAGCATATAAAACTATTTTTTGCCCGCATATTTTGGAGATTCAAAACTTTCAAACCAAAACAATATCATGTTCTCAAATGAGAAAAAATAAATCAACTATCATTCCAAATTAAACATATAAAAATGCCATTTTCGACACATTATTTTATAAAATGAAACATATATGAAACATGATATTTTTGGAAAATAAATGGATGGAAACGTTTTCTATGATATTTTACTATACATATATTACTAATCCAATTAAACAATTTTATTTAAGGCAAATATGGCTTAACATCTACAAGGCATCTTCTGTAATCGGAGCCCAACATATAATTTCTTAATTTTTTGGGGAGAGATATAAATATCTTAGCAATTGGTCCAAGTGAAATATATAATTATAGATTTAGGGGAAAATGCAGATAAATTAAATTTTTACATACATCATCTGCTCTGTGAATCATATTTAACAAAATATTCTTGAGACAATAAGTCTTTAAATAAAAAAGTGGCATTCCAATCAACTAAATCAATCATCAAATCTGATATATCTATGAAAATTTCAATATAGCTATTCGATATAAACTTTCGATTTTAGTTCACTTTATGAAGATATCAAAGAAGCCAGTCAGGGTTACTCTAGAATAATTGGTCTAGATTATGAAAATGATGATTTTCTAAACTTGCAATATTCAGAACTGAATAAATAAGCCAGATTTGACAAAGATAGAAATATTTATTTGTTTATTTAGAAGTCGGAAATATTAAGAATATTTTGCAAATTTGAATCTATAAGACCAAAGGAATTTAAACCATAATTTTTTGATATATATTTATAAACTTTAAAAAATGTTATTATTGAGAACATTTATATACAACTAAAAATAAAATTAAGAACTGAATGTTTCATTTAACCTATGAAATGTTTGCTGAATAATTCTTTCCATCATTTCCACTTTAATTTAAAATTGAATTTTACGTGCACTGATAGAAAATCAGTAAGAGATGTGGCGTTCAAAGATATGACTGCTTAAGGCCTACACAATAGTATAAGTGAATTATATGATAATCGAAATTTGAAGCTTAAAAATATTTTGCTGAAAAACTTATTATGAGACCAAGTTATATATAAAAAAAATTATTTAACCCTTTACTCAGCATTAATATTGGCGAACCGACTGGTCGCCAAAGGCGGCTAGTATATATATATAGATATAGATCTTAGTACACTTATTCTTTCTATTCACCCAGTTAGGAAGCAGTGAATAATCATTTGGAAGGAAAGTAACCAGTCAGCATGGAGGGGGGGGGGCATGGCTATAAATTCCACTATCATACCCAATTAAACCTTTCATACTTCCATTGGTTGTGAATTGAAGATGGTCCCTAACTACCTAACCGTACTCTGGCCACTACATATCCCCTTCCACATCGTGCAAAGATAATGTTGGAACATGGGGATTTGGGCCTAGCTAGCAAATTTAAGTGATATGATAAAATGTTTTGTAACTGATTTTTCCCCTTTAACTTCATATTAAACAACATTAATTCAAATTATAAATGAAATTTTCCATATACAAATTTGTAAATTGTTATTTCAATTATTCAAATGAAAAAGTCAATGAATTTGAATGGTAAAATTTTAATTTAACAAAATTGCATCATAACACTATGTTTTCTAACAAATGGGAGTTTCTATTTAAAATATGTAAAAATATTTTTTATGCACCTGTATCTTGTTAAGTTTTATCAGCTTGAATAAGAACCAGTTTTTTTGGGGGGAAGAGTAACTTAGCGTATCGACTGTATCAGTTAAGAAAAGCAGCACTCATGTTCTATCTCTTGGGCAGCAAGTCTAAGTTGAGACATCCAGTTGTATTTTCTTTTTTGCCATATCTGACTTATTTATGATTTTTATGGCAAGATTTTTTTAAATCTCAATAACTCATAACTATTCCAAAAAATCTGTTAAAAAAGAAATAAATATATAAAAAATGTCATTTTTTGTACTTGTGTTTTTAATGAGCTAGCATAAAATTCAGCTTAACACAATAAAGCTCTTTGGGAGCAAATATGCTTTTTAAATATATATATATATAGAGAGAGAGAGAGTATATATGAATAAAATTTATAGTATGAGGCAACCCTAATAAAAGTTTTGAATAAAATTCAACTTCCTAGCATCATTTGGCTTAATTCTTCCAACATAGTGTATGTGTGATTTTTTGTTGTTGTTGTTTCTTTGTTTGTTTGTTGTTTTATATATGTTTTAGAAAATAAAGTTGCTATTATTTTACACAACTATTCTGTTACCTTTTTGGTTATGCCAAAAAAAATTTCTCAAAAATATTGCAGCTAAAAAGTCAATGGAGAATCAAACTTATAAACTTTTTTTTACATTTTGAAAGCAGCAAGAGGGAGCTATAATTTTTGATTAAATTCTAAAATCTATTTAATTTTTTTAATCCTTTTAGTTTCTGATTTAAGCTCTTAATGTGATAAAATTTGACTGTAAGATTTATTCTATCTGCGGTTCTCTATTTTCCAAAATAACAAAGATTTAACTAAGGATGTGGGAGTCATTTACGTTGAATCATATTATTTCCACCTGACAGACTAATATAAAATTCCCCATATTAAATGTGCGTCGGTTCCATGAAGAAGCAAAAATCGCAATTCTTTGGCTATGAATCTGAGAATCCATTATTATCATCCACTTCATAGGGCGATATGACTCTCAAATTTCAAAAATCGGTACTTAATTAACAGTTGTACCTTTAAATTTTACACTCAGAACTCTGCATCGCTTATTTTACATAATCGATAAATTTCTGTTTGAAGCAAAAGGTTTGTTGAACTTCATTTCTTGAGTTGAAAAAATTTCATTATAAAATGAATTGCTTATTCATGGAAAATAAATAGAAAATACCCTTCCCAAATCTTTGAAGAAAAAGATTACAAACAGGAACAATGCTCTTTGATTGTGAGTCATTCTGTTATGGAAACAACTTTCGTATAATGAAAAAGACCAGAATATCTCAAACCCAAGAAATTTTTTGAGCTATGAAGTAGTTCGCTTCCTCATTAGATGGCATATTTTTATTCCAGCATTTGTGATTATTACAATGCATAAAGGACACCACCATATTCAACTTCTTTTATCTGGTACCAAAGCTTCTTAAATGTTCGTTTAATTACTACTTCGATTAACAGAACATTGAGCATTATAATTAAAAGGCTTAAAGAAATGAAAAACATTGATTAACTTTAAAATCAGTTGAAAACGGAAGCTATCGCTAGTTATTTTAGTCCTAAAATATTATGTTAATTAATGTATTTCAACGTTTTCACTCTGTCAGCTGCCCTTTTTCACCTTGATTTTTTCACTTTTTTAGCATTTCATTTGCCTTCTTTGCAGATGTGGGGACAGCTTTTGATTTCATTTAGTTTTCCTTTGTTCAATCCGGTTATTATTTCGAAAGCAAATAAAATTATTTTGGATTGATCTTCATAATTTTCATTCGCGGTTGAGTTATGTAGTTGACAGTTGAGATAACATTCAGAAGTTCAACTTTATATGCTGTACCATTTTGCTAGCTTTGACTTTCGACAGTAAATTTAACCTCACCAGTCCCACATACTTCGCATTGTAAGTGAAATTCAATCTTGATCGGTGATCTTTCTATCCCGAAACCGAAACTTTTCATCAAAACGCGCGCACAAAAAAAAAAAAGTCAGAATTTCCTCTCTTTCTCTCTCTCTCTCTCTTTTTTATTTGTACTTCTGTATAGAAAAACCGGTAAATCATTTTCTTCACTTCCGCATAGTACATAAAATCTGACTAACATATTGCTTTTTGTTTTTTTAGATGGATCCGATTACCTTCTTACATTTTTACTGTCTTGTACACGAAGCCTATGAAAAGTATTGTTATCGACAAAAAAAAAAAAAAAAAAAAAAAAAAAAAAAAACCCTGAAGATTTTGAATTTTTCCAAATTCGAAACATACTTTTTTTAAAAATGTCATTCATTCAGAATTATGTGAGCACTGTAACACAAAATCACCATTATTTAAGTAAATCAAATTTGATAAGTGATTTTGTGATTGCAATTATAATTGTGTGGCAAATTTTGGCTTAAATTGGTTGTGAGAAATGTTTCTGAAACACACATTCTCTTTTATTAGTACTTGTACAGTAGAAAGTTTTGGGGATGTACTGATTTAATCCTTGTATTTTCAAAACTACTGTTTCTTAAGAAATAATTGCGTTAATTTCCCTGTTGCCATGCATCCTGACAACCATGAATTTTTTTTTTTTTTTTTTTTTTTTTTTGAAGACTACATGAACAAAGACACAGAAGATGAACAATACAATTTACGATATCCGTTCAATCATTAATGGTTTGGAAAATGTAATACGATTTTCTTTATTTTTGTTCGCTAATTCTAGGAAACTATTTAAGGTTTTTTTTTTCTTCTTTTATATGAGATGCTTTCTATTTTATGATGATAATTCCACGAATTCATAAAAAATAATTTGTGTCGCTAGGAAGGAAGTTAAATTCAAACATTAGGTGTCGGTATCCCATCGAAATGACTTCAGAACTGGACTTTCTTGGCCATCGTCAATCAGGGCAAAAGTGTAGAAGCGCCGAACGTGTTGAAAGCTGTTCTGTAAAGCGGATTGAGCACTTCAATATCGATTAAGGTTTTAAAAGTAAGTTTTCATTGCGAGGTTCAGTAAGACTATAATATTTTGACTATTGTGCGGAAATTATACTTTTCATGTGCAAATTTATGAATGAATGACTGTAAAAAACTGATTCAAATTATTTGCGTCTGGAGATAGAGGCCCTTTAAGAATAAACATGAGAAATTAAAAAAAAAAAAATCCCAGCAGCTTCATTTTTACCGTGCAAAAAAAAATCAATTTATAGATTATATACTGACATAGGCATTAAACATAATTAGTCGTCTTTTCCTTTGTAAGTATTTAACACGAAACGAAAGATTGGTTAACGGAAGATATTGCTCAGTATTTGGTGCAATAAGACTTGTATTTTTCAATTTGAATACTTGCAGTGGCAAATCTGTCAGATGTGTATGCCTTAGTTGCAAGAGATTGCAAATACTGTTTCGAAAACAGTATTAGTCCAAAGAATACTGTTGTGAACGTTGTGTTCCATATTTAAAATATTAAGGTAAGTAATTTTGAATAGAGAAATTTCTATAATCTTTAGCATTAATTTATTGTTGAGTACATATTTATTGTTTTTGAGTATTCTTTGATATTGTATATTATAATTAATCTTTTATTAAGGGATTTATTCAGGATTAAAAAAAACATATTAGTAGATTTTAAAATGCCGTAAAGTCCCGTATTAACAAGTATTAATGAAAAAAATTAAGTCAATTCTTACTTGGGTCTTTTTACTAACAACTTAGGTAGATTTTATTTTAGCTAATTTTTATCAAATAGTTACAATTAGTATAAATATGTATACACATATGACAGAATAACAATATTAAGTGGCAATTTTCACTGTGCGCACACATGAATTTTCAACGCCAATAGGGATAACGCAAATGCACGAATTTTCTACACGAGCTGCAGTAACGCAATACAGTTTATAAATTTTAAATTTCCTTTATTCTGTTTTATTTTAATTGAAAATGAATTCGAAAATGGATTAATTAACAGTGTTTAATTTTAAATGCGTCAAACACTAAGAAAATAAACAATCGTTTGAAATAATCGGTCGAAAAAATTTTAAGCTTAACCTCATTGGCGTGGGGGAAAAAACTGAAGTATTTCTCATTTGGAGATGGGGAAATGATTTTTGGCGGCAAAATTAGTTTTTAAATAATAAAAAATAAACCAAATTAATATTTGAAAAAACTGTATTAACATCAAGTGTCATCAGCGACGAATTTAAAAAAAATGTATTTGAACTTGAGTGGATGACTAAAAATTATTTTATTAACAACTAAAAATGTGAACTATATATATAGAGAGAGAGAGAAAGAAAGAGAGAACTAATAAAAGAAATTGGAAAAAAAGTGCCCAACATTCGATTTTAATCACATTAAATCCAATACTAAAATCAGTTAGATATCATTTGAAAAAATTCAGTTTCGAGATCATACTACAATTTTAAATCTAAATATTTTTCTTGTGAAAAATGTACTCATCGTTATAGTATGGCAGCATTTTAAACTCGAAATAATTTTTAGAAGGAATTCAGTATTTTATAGTCTTACTAGCTGACTCGGCAAACGTAGTTCTGCCATATAAATTATTTCTAGTGAATATTTTGTTGATAATTAAAAAATAACAAATGTATTGTAAGAGTGTGGCGATGGGATCTATGACAGAAAGAGGAATGGGGCTCTGCAAATGATGATCGCCGATTTAAACGCACGCACACCAACCATTCATTTTTTCAGTGCCATGTAATTCATTAACGCTTCGAACATACACTTTGTTTGATATCTTAAAAGTTAAACCTAAAGTGAAAAAAGTAATATTTTTTTATCCTAATGTATAAAAATGAAATAACGAAAATTAATATTAATTTCGGGAGCAATTGAGTGCACGATATTTTTTGACAGTCCATCTGTAGCCAACACAAATAAGCTCGATGGTTTGCCGAAGCAAGAACATGCCACGTATAATTGTCCGAGTGAAAAATAAGGTGTATCCAAATCTAAGCCACAAACAGACATCGCTTAGCCTTGTGACTTATTGATTGTCATTGCGAATGCCTATCTAATAGAAAATTGAGCGCTTTTGAATTCATTTGGCACGTTTGTGAGAATCATTGGAATTCGTGGCAGCAAAATATTTTCGGCTCGGAATTTGCCATTTAAAATGGTGACTTCGATGATGTTTTTCATCAATTTTTAATGATCAATCGCATGCCATCAAGTGGGCAAAACACTACCAAATGGGTTGTGAAAAAGAAAATGGCGAGCATGATGCTTACTCAGCCATTAGAACTTTTCTTATCTGGTCATACTAGGATCTGATGATATTAGAATATTTGCTCGTCAGCGCTGCAGTAAGGCTATAAATCTTTTCCATTCATTAAGACTGTCCTGTGATACGATTTTAAAGCATCTCAAAATGCTCCGAATACTTAAAATCTGAATAAGTGCAATTCAGAAGACTACGAAATGGTAAAAAAAAAATGAACAACTTGGAAGATAGAAAAATTCCGCCCAAGAACCTTCTCGGCCGTAAAATATTCGATTTGATTCAAATAATGAGTGAAGGAACCTCTGGGGCAGATATTTCAAATATTTAAATTCTTAAACTTATTAATTAATTATTAACTTCATTTCCGGCCCTTATGGAGGTTGCCAAATAGAATACCATCTAATTGAGACGCTAAATAAATTATAGTTAATAATTTCACATAATGCCACTTCCCATTCCTCATTTAAGATTATTGGAGCTGATCATTTCGTTCTGTAAGATGATTATGTATTTGAGGGGAAGTAATCCATGCTTGAATCACTTGGTAATGTGACGTAGAACTCTTTTACATCATCCATTCTGCATTTATCCAAGAATTAAAACATTTGTCAAATCCTTTCCGCTTGACGAAATGCCTTTTCTTTTTTCCGGTACCTCTGTTTTTCCCAACAAATTTCTATTCTCCAAACATCAGTAGCTGTTTTAATCACTTTCTGTAATCCCTCATAAAATCGCCCGGCCACTAATTCGTTGCTCAAGTCTTGCAGAGTGTGAGTAGGTGGGCTTGAAAGAAATCTTTTTTGTATACTGGAAAACCTCGTCAGACCAATTAGGTAAAAATCCTCTACGGAATGTTTTATTAGTTCTAGAAATTTTAACCTGATCTCCAATGTTATACTTATATTGAATTTCGCGTTTTGAAACGTATGATTTGTTAAAAATCAGAGACTGGTACTCGTCTCTTACTTGACAGAGTGCAAACTCAGTACTACGATGAACGCTGTTATTGTGACTTTAATACATGATCTAAAATGTCTATATACTTATGGCAACATCTATGAGTAAAAATACGAAATGATTTGTTTTTTAGAGTGCGGTTAAATCTTTCATTAACACTTGCTTTAAATTCACTGCGAAAATTGTAAAGATTTATATCTTGTTTTTTAAATAGTTCTTGCACTGATTTATTATAAAATTCAGTTCCCTGATCTGTTTGTAGGTTCCGAATTTTGTTTTTCACTTTTTTAAACAATCTCTCGAAAGCTTCTACCAAAGAATTGCATTTTTGTTTTTCTAAAGTATTGCTTAAGCATTTTTTTTGAAAAAAAAAACATTGATGGCAGTCAAAATATAATTAAATCCTTTATTAAATTTGGAGTATTTCGAAACATCCGCCGAATCTCACTGCATCAAACCCCCAATGCCATACGATAGGACTTGCCTTCTCTTAAATCTCAAATGTATAGGACTTTGGAGGGTTTATACGTCTTGCATCCTAAGCCATTCCTTTGTTTTCTGCGGTGTCACGTTCGAAGTCTTGCAACTCCTCCAAACGAATCTGGCTGCTTTCTTTCATAATAAATATGACTTCATATCCGATCCAGTTGTTGATGGTTTGACTACGCATTTTCTATGGTGCTTTTGCCTCGCCTACAAGAACCCTCTCGGTTACTGATTAAGATCGTCGGTGGTTAAAAATTGGGGTTGAAGATTTGTAATTGTCGTCTTCTCTTTCTCTCTGTTCGATGTCGTCGGAAAATGAAAGAGGAGGTTTCAATTGACTTAAGACATTTTCGTTCAATATCCACAAATGAGGTATATTGACTTCTTTGATTGCTCTTGCAAATCATTCAAGGTGTTGCGGTTTCTCTTGGGGTTTTTTTCCGAATTTCTCATTACATATGAGAACAAATCTACAATTTTCAAGCCTTTTATAGGAATTCCATTTTTTGTCACTTCTCCCTATTCATTCCAATACCACAGCCTCGTTTGAGTTTTTCTACACTCGCTGATATATGTTTTTCATTAGTGCGAGGAATTGCATATCTGACAGCCAGCATTATTTTATCCTCATTTCGTCCTGTTGGCTTTTCTTCATCCAATTTTCATGTGGATTGTTCGGTTAGGTTCACTGGAATGGGTGGTTCTCGTATCGTCTTTCGATATCTCATAATTAACCGAGATAATATTTTCGCCCGTTGGTCATTAGGTAATTCGAATTTGTCAAGTAAATTCAATGTGTTTAGAAGTTTTCCACCCCTTACATACCAGGAGACGTGATTTGTGCGTATTCTGTGATCAAAATTTAAAATTGCCTCTTGAAATCTTTAAAAAGTTATTAGTGTTTCCTGACTTTATGAATGGAAATCAAAATTTATGCTGTATTTCTTTTCTTAAAATTTTTTTCTATATTTAAATTTTAGAATTTTCGTCAATTATATTTTTGCATTTTCATTTTAAATTTTTGATATTTTTTCTTTTATTATTATTTTTTTTAATTTTATGCATATATTTATCATGCTTTTTATTTGAAATGTAAATAAATAAATGTAATTAAGG
>JAOUZG010020117.1:0-46257 GCA_026289955.1 Argiope argentata
TGATCACTATTGTATAAATTATTGCTCACTGAAAAGGTCAGCAACGGCAAGATTTCAGGAGAACATATTGCCAGATCAAGTGTATGGAAGCTACGTGTCGGTTCATGGAAGTACGTTCTCTCTTCAGTATTGAGTAGGCAAAGAGCATTATTATTAATAAACTGTTCAATTTTCCGCCCTCGAGAGTTAGTACTATCTGATCCCCACAATGCACTATGTCCGTTAAAATCGCCCAGTAGGATAAATGGTGAGGGGAGCTGGTTCACCAGATTATCTAGTTCTTGTTGACGAATGACCTCATGGGGCGGTAAGTAAAGGCAGCAGACTGTGACTAAAGTTCGTACATGAACTTGTACAGCCACAGCCTGTAGAGATGTCTGTAGAGTAAGAGGAGTGCTCGGATTATGGTTAGAAGTGAAGATACAGACACCACCAGAACTGCGAAATCCTGTGTCTGTATCTTTCCGCACACAGCTATAACCACGTAGTTTAATAGGAATGCTGGGTATTAAAAAGGTTTCCTGAATTCCAAGACAAACGGGATGAAAGTTGTTGATTATGGACTTAACTTCGTGAAGTTTGGAGCGAATGCCACGACAATTCCATGAAATGAAAGTTCCCATTAAGAGGCTCTTGCTGCAGAAGTATTGGGGTTGGGAAGATAGTAAAGGGGCTGCGAGATATCGCAACTCATTTTAAAATCGTCATCCTCTTCTTCTGATGGATGAAGTGATATGAGCTCAGCGCTCTTGGACATACCACCAAAAATGGAGGTTAAATCTTTGTGCACTTTGCCCTGATTTGCCAGGCCGAGAGCAGCTGAATTTTGTAAGAGGGACTTTTTCAGTTTTGTAGAGATTTCCTTTCTTGAAAGCCCCTGTTTCGAAAGTTTTAGCTTTTGAGATTTATTAGATTTAGATTTCTGTTTAGGAGGTTGTGATTTAGCAGGTTCAGGAGTACTGGGAATTGAATTTTCTGTGTCTGAATCAGATGCTTTTCCGGAGAGTTTTCCATTGGAAATAAGGTTTGAGCATTTTGGACAAGAATAGTTTTTACAATATGATTTCTGTACCGCAGATGCATAGGTAAGACCAGGTTTAGGTGTCTGGGAAAGGATCTGTCGTCTAGCTTCTGGGTATGAGAGATTTTCTTTTGTTTTAGTTGCAACTATTCTTTTTTCCAGTTGCCAGCGTTCGCATGACCGGGAAAACGATGTATGATTGCCGTTGCAATTGACACATTTTTCAGGTGCTGTGCACTGTTGGCAATCATGCCCTTTTTCTGCGCAGCGGGCACAAGTGATAGTTCCGCGGCAGTTGACTTTCGAATGGCCAAAACGTTGGCATTGAAAGCATCTTAAAGGGTTTGGGATATACGGGCGTACAGGTAGTTTAATGTAGCCAGCATATACGTTTTCAGGCAGTTGGTGACTGTGGAATGTTAAGATATAATGTTTAGTGGGGAGGAGTTGTCCATCCCGTTTAATTGTTATTTGGCGTACATGCGTTACTCCTTGTGGCTTTAGTTCCTCCGCTATTTCTTCTAAAGGCACATTAAATAATTCCCCACATGTTATCACACCCTTTGAATAGTTTAGTGATGCATGTGATGAAACTGTAATTGGTATTGTTGCCAAAGCTTTTAATTTAATCATTTGCTGGGCTTGTTTTTTTGAGCAAACTTCAACCAGTAAATCACCCGAACGCATTTTGCGGACTGATGAAACATCTCCCACTGTTGCTGAGATGGCTTTCTGGACCAAAAACGGTGAAACAGAATTAAATGATTCGTTTGCATCGGACAGACGTTTGATGATAAAATAGGAATCAAAGTGATGAGTAATATTTTTAAAAGCAGAATGATGCCCACTGAAGGGACCGCGTTTGGAAGACCCCATACGATATTTTAAAAAATTCAGGTTCGACGGCACCGCCCACCACGGAGCCCAACAAGGGAAGGCAATTACCGGCTCTGGTAATTTCCAGCCTCGGCATCCACCCTAGTGCTAGCCGAAGCCTATACGCTCGGAGTTACCCCCGGGGACAGTGACCACCCTTAACGCCAAGCCCAAGGAGTAACCCCTTCGCTTGATCCCTAGCAGTCTAGCCACTCAGATGACTAGGTACCAGCCGATTGATACACCGGGGACCACAGTGCACCACCCGTCTCTCAAATGGGTTGCCACGCACGGCCAACACGTGGGGACTAAGGCTGTCCATGAGAAGCAAGAAGCAAGCAGAGTGGCGACAGCTTCTCATGGAGAGCTCCCTCGCTTGCCGTCGAGGGAAAAGAAGGATCAAGCAGACAGCAGAAGGCGTAGAGGAGGATAAACATAAAGGGAGGAAAGATCCCTGGGAACCTCGGGGTTGGGACACCCGTACTCACCTATAGTAGGTGAGCCCCTGAGGGGTACATGGGTATTGGATTTTGATCCATCTGTAAATACTTCTACGTAAGAATTATATCGGCTGCGATGATCCTTAAAAATTTGCTGGAAGATAATAGACGCTGTTGTGGATTTGTCGAATCCTGTAAACGGGTTCAAGAATGAAAAATTTGGAGCATCCCAAGGAGGGAAAGAAAAACAATTAATATGTTGAATTGTCGCCTCGTGAAGTTCCGAATCATTCAGCAAAGTTTTTACTCTCTCACTAAAGGGAAGAATATGAGAGGGACGGGCATGATAGAGTCTCTGAAAACCACTTGGAATGGACAAGTGGCTTACGGGATGTTTCGGAATTGATTTTATGCGGAAATAATATTGTGCTGTTAATTTCCGACGTCGAAGATCCAAGAGGCATAAAATTGCAGATAGCATACAAGCTTTCTACAGGTGAGGTGCGGAAAGCACCAGAGCAAATTCTTAACGCGGAATGAATGCACTGTATCAAGCCTGCGCAAAACAGAAGGGCGGGCAGAACCATAGACCATGCAACCGTAATCAATACGGGATAAAATAATTGCTTCGTATATTCGAAGAAGGGAAGGACGATCAGCACCCCAAGAAGTATTTGACAGCACTTTAAGGATATTAAGAGATTTTTCACATCTCTTTCGCAGATGAAGAATATGTGGAAGGAAAGTAAGTTTCCTATCAAAAATTACTCCCAAAAATCGCACGCTATCAACAACGGGAATGTTAGTTTCTCGAATCTTAATTACAGGGTCTGGATGCATGTTTCGCTTCCGGCAGAAATGCACGCAACAACTCTTTTCCGGAGAAAGAGTGTGCCAGTTTTTTTCACACCAGGACATTAGTTTGTTAACAGCACTCTGTAATTGGCGTTCATTCAAGCGCATATTACAACCTTGAGCAGAAATCTGCAAATCGTCAACGTACAGTGACCCTTGAACAGACGGAGGAAGTTGACTCAGAATTTCACTAAAGTGTGTGATAAAAAGCGTAACGCTGAGGACACTTCCCTGTGGAACACCCTCAGCTTGGATAAAAGTATCAGAATAAAAATTACCAACTCGTACACGAAATATACGAGTAGTCAAAAAATTTTGAATAAAAACTGGGAGATTTCCTCTAAAATCCAAATTTAAAAGTGTTTGAAGAATACCGTATCGCCACGTACGATCGTAAGCCTTTTCAATATCGAAAAAAATGGAAACTAGATGATTTCTGCGAACAAAGGCATTACGAATTTGTGTCTCAAGTAGAACTAAGTTGTCAAATGTTGAGCGTCCTCGTCGGAAGCCACTCTGTAATAGCGAGATACATCCATGTTTCTCTAACTCAAACATTAATCGGGCATTGACCATACGTTCAAGCGTTTTGCATATACAACTCGTTAGAGCGATCGGTCTATAACTCAAAGGGTTGGAAGGATCCTTTCCCGGCTTAAGGATTGGAATCACTATTGCCTCTTGCCATTGAGAGGGAAATTTTTGCTCAAACCAGATTCGATTAAAAAGTTTTAACAAATTGGAGAGAGAAACCTCATCTAAATGGCGAAGCATACTGTAAGTGATTCCATCAGAACCAGGGCTAGTTTCATGCGCTTGATACAAGGCTTTCTTCAGCTCAAACAGCTTAAAGGCGCTATTATAATCAAGAGATCTGCTTGTATTAAAATTTAACTTAATTTTTTCCGCTCTATTAGAAATTGACGACTATAGGAATCAATGGCTGAAACTTTTTCAAATGCTTGCCCGAGCACGTTGGCAACTTCTATATGTGAAGAATAAATTACCTTTCCCGATTTCAACACAGGAAAAGAAAATTCAGGATAGATACCATTAGCTGCCTTCACTTTCTTCCATAGTAGTTTACTAGAGGTAGAGTACGTAACGGATGATACATATTTAACCCAGGATTCTCTCTGGCTACGCCGGCGAATGCAACGAGCATAAGCCTTGGCTCTCTTAAATGCAACAAGATTTTCCGTTGTTGGGTATCTACGAAATTTGTTCCAAAGCTGTTTTTGTTTCCTGCAACTTTCGTGACAAGCCTTGTTCCACCATGGTTTACGGAATTTCCGTAGTCGGGGTGAGCTTTTAGGGATACTTTTATTTGCGGCCTTCATAATGCAATCAAGAACAAGTTGTACTGCTGTTGTGATATTATCTGTGTTAATCATCCTTTCGGTAATTTGGGCCAGTTGAGAGAAATCAGCCCAATTCGCATGCTGGAATAGGAAGCGAGGTACACCTTGCATTGTTCCACCACCATCAGCATGAGATATTATTACAGGAAAATGATCACTCTCATGCAAGTCATTTTCAACTGTAAAATTAAGCAACGGAAAAAGCACTGGAGAACATATGGCCAGATCTAAACTGTGAAAAGTACGCGAGGGCTCATGGAAGTAAGTTTTTTCTTCGTTATTCAGCAGACAGAGAGCGTTATTAGTAATGAACTGCTCAATCTGTCGCCCACGAGAATTTGTACTATGCGAACCCCACAAAGTACTATGGCCGTTGAAATCAAGTATAATAAATGGTGCTGGAAGTTGCTCTACTAAACCGTCAAGATCTCTTTGACTAATTGAATCATTATGTGGTAAATAGACACAACAGACTGTTATTAAGGTTCGTACATGTACTTGGACCGCAACTGCCTGCAAATCAGTATGGAGTGACAGAGGCGTGCTAGGAAAAGAATTGGAGGTCAGAATGCAAACACCTCCAGAATTATGCGGATTACTATCCGAATCTTTCCGAACCGTATTATAGCCCCGCAATTTAAAAGGCAAATTTGGCTTCAAGAAAGTTTCTTGAAGGCAGAGGCAAGCTGGATGAAATTGGTTAAGAATGGTCCTAATTTCATTTAGTTTGGACCGAGTGCCACGACAGTTCCAAGAAAGGAAATGACCCATCAAGAAAATGTTGCATGAGAGGTGTTAGGAACATTGTTAAGAGTTGTCGGCGAATCGCAACTCATTTGAATTTCATCCTCCTCTTCGGATGGATGCAGTGCGATGAGATCGGGACTTTTGGGCACGCCACTAAAAAGAGATGATAGATCCTTTTGGACTATACTCTTATTCGCAAGTCCCAGAGCGACAGAATTATTTAAACTTGATGCTTTCATCTTCTGTGAAAGCTGTTTTTCTTTAACGCCACGTTTTGAAAGCTTAAGTTTCAGTGATTTATTCGATTTCCGCTTACGGTGAGCTATCTCAGGTTGTCCAGTTTCAGGAGCACTAATTAAGGATTTTTCAGTATCAGAATCTGATTTCCCTGGAGGCTTACTTTCGTTGACAGATTTAATACAATTAGAACAAGAACAATTTGCGCAAAATTGTTTTTGTAAAACAGAAGCATATGTTACACCAGGAATCGGTGTTTGGACGTTGACTTTACGCCTGGCCTCAGAGTATGTAATATTTTCTTTAAATTTTACAGTTAAAATTTGTTTCTCCATTAGCCAACGAGGACAGGATCTAGAAAAGGAAGTGTGGTTGCCATTGCAATTCACACACTTTTCTTCAGCAGAACACTGTTGACTTTCGTGGCCTTTCACTGCACAACGGGCGCAAGTTAGAGTCCCGCGGCAGTTGGATTTTGAGTGGCCAAATCGTTGGCACTGAAAACACCGGAGAGGATTAGGAATATAAGGCCTCACGGCCAATCTCATATAGCCAACTTTTACCCTTTCTGGCAATTTTGGTCTGTTGAATGTCAAAATAAAGTGCTTAGTAGGAAGGAGTTGTCCATCCCGCCTAATAGTTATACGGCGTACATGCGTCACTCCTTCAGGTTTTAGTTCTGCTGTAATTTTTTCCAAGGTGTCGTTAAAAAGCTCACCACATGTTATAACACCTTTTGAAGAATTGAGCGTCGTATGAGCGTTTACACTTACAGTTATAGATGATAATGTAGTTAGTTTAATTATTTGCTGAGCTTGCTTGCGACTACCGACTTCAACAAGCAAGTCTCCAGAGCGAAGTTTCTTAGTTGAAACGACTTCTCCAAGTGCTCCTGTAATAGATTTTTCTACTAAAAATGGTGAAACATTGTTAAAGGTTTCATTGCTTTCAGAAATGCGTTTAATAATAAAAAATTTGTCATATGGTTTTTCAAAAAGATTTAAATTCTTCTGGTGCCCACTGAAGGGAGAAACTTTTTTTGGCCCCATACGATATGAATAGGGTTTCAGGAACGACGGCACCGCCCACCACGGAGCCCAACAAGGGATGGCAGCCACCGGCTCTAGATATCCCAGCCTCGGTACTTACCATAGTGCTAATCGATACCTATACGCTCGGAGTTACCCCCGGGGACAGTGACCACCCTTAACGCCAAGCCCAAGGAGTAACCCCTTCGCTTGATCCCTAGCAGTCTAGCCACACAGGTGACTAGTTACCAGCCGATTGACACACCGGGGACCACAGTGCACCACCCGTCTAATGGGTCGCCACGCACGGCCAACACGTGGGGTTTTTGGCTGTCCATGAGAAGCAAGCAAACAGAGTGGCGACAGCTTCTCATGGAGAGCCCCCTCGCTTGCCGTCGAGGGAAAGAAGGATCAAGCAGACAGAAAGAGGCGTAGGGGAGAATAAACTATAAATGGAGAAAGATCCCTGGGAACCTCGGGATTGGGACACCCGTACCCACCTAAAGAAGGTGAGCCCCTGAGGGGTTGAGAAGGCGGACTGGGCTGCAAAAACTGCAACTACTTTTTTAAGCATAGGAATACCCTTTTGCGATATTAAAAGATCCATCTATCGTTACATCTATTTTAAATGGCAAAATTCATGGGATCTGCAGACCCAAAATAAATTACATTTTATAAAAACGGATATTTTCTATTGGCCTGTTCACCCTATACGTGAGATGGATGTTAAATTGACTCGTCTCCGTATAGGGCATACGCGCTTCACTCATAAATATCTGATATTTGGGGAGAATGCACCCATGTGCAACAATTGTCAAGTACAATTTACTGTTATTCATATCATGATTGAATGTCCTGTATTTAATCGTCATCGTACTCGTTTTTTTTACCTCGCCTCCAACATTACAAGACTTGGTGGGCGAGAAATACCACCGAAATGTTTTTAAATTTTTAAATGCTATTGGGTTTTTTACTTGTATATAGAGTATTTACTTTTCTGGTTTTGTTGAACATTCCTTTTAAGCTCGTGTTTCATTACTTCAAATTTTCATGGCACATAGTTCTAAAGTTTCACTGTAATAATTTTTTAAATCATATTTACACTATTTTTCCTTAATTTATCTGTTCTAATTAAACAAACGAGTGTTTTTTATCTTTTACCATTTGATTGGCGCAGTATGGCCTAATATGGCTCTTGCGCCAATAAACCTCACTCAACCAACCAACCAACAATGTTTTAATTTTTTCTCTAATCATTATTTCCGTTAAACTAATTTGATTTCATCACTCATGCCTTAATTTAATTAAGGACTATATTTTCTATCTTTTATAATTTTACCATTTGCTTGGCGCAGTATAGCCAAATCTGGCTCTTGCGCCAGTAAACCCCACAAAACCAAAACCAAACCACTTCATCTTTAACACTACAAGACTTGGTGGGTGAAAAATATCACGCAAATATTTTTAAATTCTTAAAGTCTATTGGGTTTTTTACTTGTGTATAAATTTTTTTATTCTTCTATCAATGTTTGACTTTCCTTTTAAGTTCATATTCATTATCATCATTGTTTCAATCTGTTATGATACAATGTTTTAATTTTTTCTCTAATCATTATTTCCGTTAAACTAATTTGATTTCATCACTCATGCCTTAATTGAATTAAGGACTATATTTTCTATCTTTTATAATTTTACCATTTGCTTGGCGCAGTATAGCCAAATATGGCTCTTGCGCCAGTAAACCCCACAAAACCAAACCAAACCAAAAAAAATTTAAATATCCTTCAGGTACTCTCCAACACATCTTGGAGGGGCTGATAGGACATCATTAATCAGAGTTTATGAAGCTTTAATTCTGTCTCGGATAGACTACGGTTGTATATCATATGGTTCTGCCAGCATTTCTATTTTGAAAAAGCTTGATGCAATCCATCATTCAGCTCTCAGGATTTGCTCTGGCGCTTTCCGAACATCCCCAGTGCAAAGCTTATACGTAACGTGCCATCAACTTTCACTTTCTCTGCGTCGCCAGAAATTATCATTGCAATGTTATTTTAAAATTTCATCGATACCTAGACATCCTTTTATTTGCACCAATTTCAATCAATTCTTAGAGTTTATAATGCTCGTCCGACGGCTATTCGTCCATTTTATGATCGCATGAAACATTTCATTTCTAGGACACAGCTTTCTGAAGTGAGAATATTGCCTGTTGACCATTTCTACTTTCCTCCCTGGAATACACCATCCATTTCTCACATAAACCCATTCATTCACAGCATCTTTTCCTTGAACATCGTGCCCAATACAAAAGATTATAAAACAGTTTTTACGGATGGTTAAAAAAACTATTAATCATGTCGGTTTTGGAGTTGTTTTAGATAAAAATTCTCACAAATATACTCTCCCCCAATACCGTTCAGTATACAAAGCAGAAACAACAGCTATTTTGTATGCACTACAGTGCATTTTTTCATTTCATTCTGAGAAATTTTGGATATATACTGATAATATGAGCGTTTTGCAATAACTAAAGAATTTTGAATATCCGTATCAACCGATTGTTGCTCAAATTATAGAACAACATTTAAAACTGGTCAACAGAGATTTCGAAAATTTTCTGCTGGGTACCAAGTCATGTTGGTATCCATGGTAACGAACTAGCAGATCAAGCTGCGAAGTCAGCTTCATAACCCTTTGAATTCCATGCTCCCTTTTGTGACGTTGTAAGATATATAAAACGACATATCTATGAAAAGTGGCAAGAGATTTGGGATACGCAGGTTGATAACAAACTCCACGCTATTCAACCAAAAATAAATATGTGGGCAGGTTTACCGAAAAGAGGCGCAGATGTCAAAATAATTCGTCTACGCATTGGACACACGAGATATACACATAGACATTTACTGTTTGGAGAACAAGCTCCTCACTGTACAACATGTGGTGTTGTGAACTCTATTGCCCATATTCTAACTCAGTGTCCTAATTTTACTTCAGACCATTTCACTTCGTCTATTTTAAATTTACGGGACCTGGTGGGTGAGAAACCTCACTCAAAACTTTTTGATTTTTTAAGGGCCATTGGCTTCTTTCATAGTATTTAATGTTTGAGACTTCTTTTTATCTGTTCTCAAAACGAATCGTTTTAAATCAGTTTTTCTTGATCATTAACATATTATAATGCATACTTGTTTTATGCACTCTTCTTATAATGAAACTTTTTAACATCCTTGTGAATGGCGCAGCTTGTCCTGAACTGGACCTTGTGCCAATAACCCATACCATACCATACCCTTTTGCATAAAAAATCACTTTATGTAGACGATCTTCAGATCTCTTGTTATGGTAGAGATATGAGATTTATCGAGAGGCAGCTGCAAACGGCAATCAAAATATGGTAAAGTCGACAAATAAAAACGGTTTCACCATTTCTGCTGAAAAAAAATTCGAAATTGGTGTTCATTTTTGTCGAAGATTGTTACATCCAGACCCGGAATTATTATTCATGGCAAGCCTTTAATCATGCGGAATAAAGGCAAATTCCTTGGTGTAATTTTTGATAGAAAATTGACCTTCCTTCCCCATATTATACATTAGAGGATGACTTGTCTCAAGTCTCTAAACATCTTACGAGTCCACTCAAACACGGCTTGGGGCGCAGATCGCAATTGCTTACTACACGTCTATAGGAGTGCCATACGTTCCAAACTGGATTATAGGTGTATTGTTTATGGATCCACACGAATTTAGTACCTCTCACGGCTTAATTATGTTCACCATCAGGCTTTGAGGTTATGCTCAGGCACTTTCCGCACCTCTCCTATCATATGTTTGCAGGTGGAAAATTTCGAGCCCTCTCTAATTCGCAGAGTGCATATGCTGTCCTTTTGTTTTTATTTTCGAATTTTATCAACCAAAAATAACCCTTTGAGGAAGATGTTTTTGGGTCACAGTATGGACAGACTATTCAATAATCGACCTTCATGTATTCCTCCTCTGGGACTGCGAATTCAAAAATTACTCCCGGTTGGATTTCAGACTCTCGACGTCAGCAGTAGTAATTCAATTGTAAATCCCCCTTGGATTTGTAATAACATCACCTACTTGAATCCGTTTAATAATCTATTTAAAGTAGAGATTTGCGGCTCTATTTTCAAATCTATTTTCCTTTCCCATAGACATTTATTTCATGATTATCTACCCATTTATACAGATGGCTCTAAATCTAATGCAAATACAGGTTGCGCTTTTGTTTGACAGAATGATATAAGTTATCAACTTCATGATTTTACCTCTGTTTTCATCTCTGAATTGACAGCCCTGTATATGATACTAAAATATCTTTCTCAAAAACAATCAGTTAAAACTATAATTTATACCGATTCTTGAGTGCTTTGGAATCCTTGAGTGGTGGAATGAATTCCCATGGCCTTGCACAGGAAATTAAACATCTGCAATCCCACTTGTGTAAAAAGCGTTATAAAATTTTATTCTCATGGGTACCAGCGGATGTTGGCATTGAAGGAAAATAACAGGCAGACACTGCAGCTAAATTTGCTACTGCTTATTGTCCTCATCCTCTTCATTACACTGATATCAAGAGTGCACTATGTAAATGGATGCTGACTAATTGACAAAATGATTGGAACCAGGAAATAAATAATAAACTCCACGAAGTAAAACCTAATATTACTCCTTGGACTGCATCTTTCAACCGGGAGTATGATGTAATTTTAACTCGACTGCGTATCGGACATTCACGAATTACACACAGACACTTACTATTTGGAGAATCTCCACCAATTTGCGATTCATGCAATGTCCCTTTAACAATACGTCACATTTTAACTGAGTGCTCTGATTTTAATAGAGAAAGAGCCCACTTTTTTCACTCGTCTGCTTTTGACTTGTCTTTCCTAATTGGAGAAAGGCCTCATCCAAATTTGTTTCTGTTTTTGAAAAGAATTAAAAATTTTAGGAAAATTTAGATTTACTGTTATACTTTTACTTACTATTTTTCCAGATTTTATGATGAATTATAAAGAAGTGAATTAAATAAAACTTAATAATACTTTTGTTTTCGGTGCAGCATATCCTAGAAAAGGATCTTGCGCCAGGGAATTTCCACATCCAATCCAATCCAATCAACAATTCTCCGCAGGTTATAACTCCTTTGGACGAATTAAGCGTTCTATGAGCACTCACATTTACAGGGATGGTTGCCAATGCTTTAAGTTTTACAAAATGTTGAGCTTGTTTGCGGGAATTGACCTCCACAATCAAGTCTCCTGAGCGCAATTTTCGAATTGAGTTTACCTCTACAATAGTACTGGTGATCGAGTTTTCAACCAGAAATGTCATTAGCCTAACTCTGAGCGTATAGGCTTCGGCTAGCACTAAGGTAAGCACCGAGGCTGGGAATGGCCAGAGCCGGTGGCTGCCTTCCCTTGAGAGGCTCCGTGGTGGGTGGTGCCGTCGGGTCTGAATTCTTTTCTATATCGTATGGGCTTCTCCAAACGTGGTTCCTTCAGTGGGCGTCATATTGTAAACAATACTTCTAATTTTGAACAGTTTGATCATTTTTTTTATTTTTAAACATATATCTGACACAAATGAATCTTTCAACACAGTATCTCCTTTCTTAGTTCAGAAATCTATCTCCGCGACAGTTGGAGAAGTAGCAACTGTTAAAAATAATGCGATCTGGTGACTTGCTTGTAGAGGTTAGTACTCGATAGCAAGCCCAGAATATTCAAAAAGTTAAAGCTTTGGCCATAATACCTGTTACTATTAACCCTCACTCATCATTAAATACATCGCAAGGCGTCATCACTTGCGGTGAAATATGAAAACTCTCTGTAGAATATATTCAGGATGAACTGAAACCGAAAGGTGTTAGGAACGTTCGTCGCATTACGATCCGGAGAGAAGAATAAAAACTAGAAACAAAACATCACATTCTTACTTTTAGATCGCCTAAACTGCCAGATTTCATATATGCAGGTTATATCAAACTACCCGTCCGGCCATATATCCCAAACCCACTTATGTGTTTCAAGTGCCAGCATTTTGGGCATTCGGAAGCAAATTGCCGTGGAACTGTTACTTGCGTTCGTTGCTCAGAAAAAGGGCATGAAAGCCAACAGTGTTCCGCACCAGAAAAGTGTGTGAACTGCGGTGGCGATCACACATCCTACTCTCTATCCTGCTCGCGCTGGCAACTAGAAAAACAGATCACAACTCTCAAAATTAAATAAAACTTTACTTATCCTGAAGCTAGGCGTAAGGTTCTTGCTCAAACCCCTACTCCTGGCAAAACATATGCTTCTGTTGGGCAAAAGTCATTTTGTGCAAACTGCTCTTGCACAAACTGTGCTAAAAATTTCCCGTCTACCAAACAGCTAAAAAATATTCCTTCTGATACTGAAAACTACATCAGTAGTACTCCTGAAACTCCAGCGGGTTCAAAAAAGAAACCAAAGAAAAAAGCACAAAAATCGCAGACATTGAAGCTCGCCAAACGTGGTCCTACATTACAAGAAGTTCATAAGAAATTGAAAAAGTCAACATTAAAGAATTCGTCGCTTTTGGGCTTGCGACGCAAGGTAACGCCCATAAGGACTTAACGTCCATTTTTGGCATGCCAAATAGCCCCGATATTAAACTGCACCCGTCCGATGATGAGGATGACTTGGAGATGAGTTGCGAAAGTGAAGCAATTGAAATTAAAGCCTCTAAAATATTTCCCTCAAAACCGCTCTCTTAATGGGTACCTTCCTGTCATGGACCCCTCAGGGGCTCACCTTCTATAGGTGAGTACGGGTGTCCCAATCCCGAGGTCCCCAGCCCCTCAGGGGCTCACCTTCTTTAGGTGGGTACGGGTGTCCCAACCCCGAGGTTCCCAGGGATCCTTCCTCCCGTTATGTTTATCCTCCTCTACGCCTTCTACTGTCTGCTTTTTCTTCTATCCCTCGACGGCAAGCTAGGGAGCTCTCCATGAGAAGCTGTTGCCACTCTGCTTGCTTCTTGCTTCCTATGGACAGCCAAAGTCCCCACGTGTTGGCCGTGCGTGGCAACCCATTTGAAAGACGGGTGGTGCACTGTGGTCCCCGGTGTGTCAATCGGCTGGTACCTAGTCACCTGAGTGGCTAGACTGCCAGGGATCAAGCGAAGGGGTTATTCCTTGGGCTTGGCGTTAAGGGTGGTCACTGTCCCCGGGGGTAACTCCCAGCGTATGGGTTTTAATTAACACTAGGGTAAGCACCGAGGCTGGGAATAGCCAGAGCCGGTGGCTGCCTTCCCTTGTTGGGCTCCATGGTGGGCGGTGTCGTTGAACCTGAATTTTTACTATATCGTATGGCTCCTCGAAAGAAGGGTCCCTTCAGTGGGCACCATATTTATCCAAAACAAACTGAAACACCATTTGCTACTTATTTTATTGTGAAACGTATTTCTCCTACCAATTCAAATTTTGAAAATGTTTCTCCATTTCTTGTGGAGAAAGCACTCACTTCCTCTGTTGGTGAAGTTGCTAATGTCCGTAAGCTACGAACAGGAGACTTGCTTGTTGAAGTGGCATCCCGTCAGCAATCGCATAAAATCTTGAAAATAAAAACATTTGGTGACATACCTGTTGCTGTCTCTCCTCATAGTTCATTAAACTCTTCAAAAGGAGTAATAACATGTGGAGAGTTATTAAATGAACCTTTAGATGTCATTGAAAAGGAATTAAAAAGTCAAGGAGTCACACACGTGCGCCGTATCATGATCCGGCCTGATGGAAATCTACTTGAAACTAAACACCATGTTCTGACTTTTAACACTCCAAAGCTTCCAGACTCGATTAAAGCTGGATATATGAAATTGATTGTGAGACCCTATGTGCCAAATCCATTAAGATGCTTCAAATGCCAGCGTTTTGGCCATTCAAAGTCAAA
Source organism: Argiope argentata (assembly GCA_026289955.1). Taxonomy (NCBI): domain Eukaryota; kingdom Metazoa; phylum Arthropoda; class Arachnida; order Araneae; family Araneidae; genus Argiope; species Argiope argentata. Next base: position 14,506 of record JAOUZG010020117.1, read on the forward strand.
CTGCCGCGGGACCCTTACATGCGCCCGTTGTGCAGCCGCTGGTCATGAAAGCAATGAATGTTCCCAAAAGGAAAGTTGCGTTAATTGCAAAGGTGATCACACCTCTTTTTCCCGTGTCTGTCCAAAGTGGGAACTTGAGAAAGAAATTATTTCTGTGAAGTTTTCACAAAACATTTCCTTTCCTGAAGCGCGCCGTCTTGTGAAATCGCAAACTCCTAAAGAAGGCAAAAGCTATGCTACCGCAGCAAAAGTTTCTTTTATTGCATCAGGGACACAAACAAAACCCGTCGTTATATTGACTACCGACACTGAATCGGATCACATTTCTTCTGGTTCGAATAATGAGCTAACAACGTCTAAAAGCAAAAAGAAAAAAACTGACGTCTGCATCACAGAAATCTCTTGCCTTGAAGTTTGCAAGACGAGGTTCTTCTGTTAAAAATCTTAAATCCATCAAATCTGTTGCTCTGGAATTGGGTAAATCCGGTCTAGCTGGTAAGGATTTGCCCACTTTATTTAAAAATTCATCTACAGGATCCGAGCTATTAAAAATCCATCCTTCTGAAGAGGATGATGATGATGATTTGCGAATGAATTGTGAACCACCTGCAGCTCTGCGTATTAGTGCAGATAACAGCTTACCTCATAATCCTTAATGGTTAATTTCGTGTCTTGGAATTGTCGTGGACTTCGGTCGAAATTTGAAGACGTTAAAGCTCTTATTAACGATACACATCCCGTCTGTGTTGCAATTCAAGAAACTCTCTTGAAACAAGACACTTCTATGAAGTTACGGGGTTACAGCTGCATGCGTAAGGATATTGATACTGGTGTTTCAAATTCCGGAGGCGTATGTATTTTCACCTCCAATAATTATCCCAGCTCTAATCTAAACTTACACACTTCTTTGCAGGCTGTGGCTATCCAGGTTAACGTTAAAATTTTAGTTACGGTCTGCTGCATATATCTGCCACCAAATGACGTAATCTCTCAAAGTGAATTAGATATTTTAATCGACCAGCTTCCTAAACCTTTCATATTACTGGGTGACTTCAATGGCCACAATACGCTTTGGGGTTCTGACAGTCTTAACCTTCGTGGGCGACAGATTGAGCAATTCCTTTCTGATAACTGTCTCTGCCTGCTCAATACTGAGGAAAAAACATACTTTCATGAACCCACTGGTACGTTTCATTCAATCGATCTGGCTATGTGTTCTCCAGCCTTGTTTCCTTCATTGAATATGACAGTTGATGTTGATCTTCATAACAGCGATCACTTTCCTCTAATCATCTCTTTTGCTGATGGTGGCAAAGCGATCCAAAGTCCATCGACATATATATTTCAAAGGGCAGACTGGACAGCATTCTCCCGATATGCCTTGATTACAGAGACGATGGTTTCATCTAATGATATAACTGATGCTATGCAAAATGTCATTGATTGTATACTCAATGCGGCTAATGCGACAATTCCAAAACGTTCATCACATCCACGAAAATTTCGGAGACCATGGTGGAATGACGCATGTCAGACTGCTTATAAGGAGCAAAGAAAATTATGGGGAATTTTTCGTAGGTATCCTACCTCGAAAAATCTAATTGCATTCAAGCGAGCAAGGGCATGTGCTCGTCGTATTCGACGTATTAGTCAAAAAGAGTCATGGCGGACATTTATTAGTTCAATCAATTCAACAACAAGTAGCGCACAATTATGGAGGAGAGTAAAAGTGGCAAATGGCATTTATAAAGAGTTTGCATTCCCTGTATTAAAAGCAGGAGATAATTCCTATTCTTCGCCTTTCGACATTCCGAATATTATAGGTGCAACTTTTTCTGAAATTTCAAGCTCCAATTCGTACAATTCTGCGTTTCTTGCGACTAAGAAACGAGCTGAGCTCACGCGATTGAATTTCAAAACTCGCAGACCTCTTCCGTATAACTGTGAATTTCAGTTATTTGAATTGAAGAAATCTCTTTCTCAGGCTCGTGACACTAGTCCAGGACCTGACGGGATCGCTTACAGAATGCTTCGCCACTTAGACAAATCTTCTCTTTTGCAAATTTTACGATTGTTTAACAGAATATGGTGCGAACAAAGTTTTCCCACACAATGGTACGAGGCAATTGTTATTCCTATTCTTAAACCTGGGAAAATTGCGAATGATCCTTTGAATTACAGACCGATTGCTTTGTCTAGTTGCATATGTAAAACTTTTGAGCGAATGATTAATGCACGCCTTGTATACGAATTAGAAAGGAATGAGCATATTTTACCTTCTCAAAGCGGCTTCCGTCGGGGAAGATCTACGGTTGATAACCTGGTAATAATGGAATCAGAAATTCGCAACGCCTTTGTCCAGAGAAACCATCTTGTTTCTATATTTTTTGATGTTGAAAAGGCGTATGATCGCACGTGGCGTTATGGTATTCTGCGCTCTTTATTTGACTTGGGTTTTAAGGGAAATTTACCAGTTTTTATTCAAAATTTTTTAAAAACTCGTATTTTTAAGGTTCGAATAGGTCAAACGCTTTCTCGCCTTTTTATTCAAAGTGAGGGTGTCCCTCAAGGCAGTGTTTTAAGTGTTACCCTTTTTATACTTCACCTAAATCAAATATTGCATGTTCTACCAACATCTGTCACTAGCACTCTATACGTTGACGATTTGCAGATTTCTTGTCAAGGATCTAATATGGCCTTGATTGAAAGACAACTTCAGAAAGCAGTTAACAGACTTACAAACTGGTGTGATGAGAATGGGCACTCACTCTCTCCCGCAAAGAGCCGTTGTGTCCACTTCTGTAGGAAACGAAGTCTCCATCCAGATCCTGTAATTCAGATACGGGGTATTAATATAACGGTTGTTGATGAGGTGCGTTTCTTAGGAGTAGTGTTCGATCGGAAGCTCACGTTCCTTCCGCATGTCCGTCATTTACGGAAGAGGTGTGAGAGGTCCCTCAATATTTTAAAAGTTCTCTCCACTACGTCCTGGGGAGCAGATCGTGTATCATTACTTCGAGTCTATCAGTCAGTGGTTCTTTCACTTATCGATTACGGCTGCGAGGTGTATGGTTCCGCTCGCTCTAGTGTTTTGCGGAGTTTGGACATTATACACCACTCTGCCTTAAGAATATGTTCTGGGGCTTTTCGTACTTCACCAGTGCAGAGTTTATATGTAATCTGTCAACAGTTGCCCCTCTCTTTGCGTCGCAGAAAGTTAAGTACCCGATATTTCTTCCGTCTGAGGTCTTGTCATAATCATCCAGTTGATCACATGGAAATTCCCACTGGCCTCTCAAGATTGTATAATGCTCGGCCTTATAATATCCTTCCTTTCTATGAAAGGGTAAAACAATCCCTTGTAGATTCTGAGTTTTTAAATGTTGAAATTCAGCATGCTACAAATTTCGAACTTCCTCCCTGGGAAATTCCCCAAATTTTATATCTAAATCCTTTTTACCAATATGATAAACGTAGTAATGCATCGATTATCTTTCAACAACTTTATTATAATCACCGAACGGAATATTCCTGTTACACTCCCATCTTTACTGATGGATCCAGAGCAGGTAACTATGTTGGTTGTAGTGTCGTCATTGGTTAAGAAACATTCAGCTATAAATTGAATGTTTTGTATTCTATTTTAACGGCGGAATTAGTGGCTATCTTAATTGCTGTTGAAAAAATCTCCAATCTCCCTGGGCAAAAATTCTGTATCTATACAGATAGTAAGAGTTCTCTTGAAGCTCTCGGCCACACTCGGAATGGTACACACCCCTTAGCCCTAAGTATTCTAACCCATTTGCGGATTTTACGAGCTAAGGAATTCGAAATTTTATTTTGTTGGCTACCTAGCCACGTTGGTATTTACGGCAATGAATTAGCCGATGCTGCTGCAAAGAAAGCTACTGTTCCTTTACAGCTACCAGTTCCCTACTCTGACGTAAAAAGAAACATTGGTAAAATTATTCATAGATTATGGCAAGAATCTTGGGATTTGCAGGTCTCTAACAAACTACGATTTATTCAACCTTCTATTTCTCTGTGGCCTACTCTTCCGGTGAGAGAGCATGATGTTAAAATAACTAGATTACGTGTCGGTCACACCCGTTTCACACACAAACACTTTCTTTTTGGTGAAGGTTGTCCCAAATGTACAATGTGCAATGCTGAATTCACTGTAATTCATATATTATCAGATTGTCCTTCTTTTAATGACCTCCGAATACGCCTTTTTAATACACCATCTCCGAGTATCAGTGATTTATTGGGGCAAAATCCCCATCGTAACATTTTTGCGTTTATTAAAAACATTGGATTTTATAATCTTATTTAAATATTAAGGTTTTCATTTTTAAAAGTGTTTTGTATAATGAATTTTACATATTTAAAAATTTGCATCCTTTTATTAATCATATATATTTTATTGTACCATTTGATTAATCATTATCACCATAATATTGGCGCAGCATAGCCAAATCTGGCTCTTGCGCCAAAAAAAAATCTAACTAACTAACTAACCGAGGTCCCCAGGGATCTTTACTCCCTTTATTGTTTATTCTCCTCTACGCCTTCTACTGTCTACTTGATCCTTCTTTCCCTCGCCGACAAGCGAGGGAGCTCTCCATGAGAAGCTGTCGCCACTCGGTTTGCTTCCTGCTTCTCATGGACAGCCAAAAACCCCACGTGTTGGCCGTGCGTGGCGACCCATTAGACGGGTGGTACACTGTTGGTCCCCGGTGTATCAATCGGCTGGTACCTAGTCACCTAAGTGGCTAGACTGCTAGGGATCAAAAGAAGGGGTTACTCCTTGGGTTTGGCGTTAAGGGTGGTCACTGTCCCCGGGGGTAGCTCCCAGCGTATGGGTACCAGTTAGTATTATGGAAAGTGCTGAGGCTAGGTAAATCTAGAGCCAGTTACTGCCATCCCTTGTAGGGCTCCAAGGTGGGCGATACCGCTGGACCTGAATTATTTTTATATCGTATGGGCTCCTCGAAACGTGGTCCCTTCAGTGGGCATCATAAAGTTTTAATTTCTGGAAAACAATAGGACCATTTTGATAATTTTTTTATTATTAAAAGAGTTTCTGAGAACAAAGATACATTTGAATCAGTCTCTCCGTTTTTAGTACAAAAGTCTATAAATTCTACAGTTGGCGAAGTTTCATCCATTCGAAAAATGAGATGTCTTGCTTGTGAAGGTTTCTTCCCGCAAACAAGCACAACAGATAAAAAAACTGAAGTCGTTGGCAACAATAAAAGTTTCTGTCATCCCTCACCAATCTTTGAATAGCTCTAAAGGTGTCATTACCTGCGGCGAAATACTAAATCTTCCCGTAGAGTTAATAACTTCTGAAATGAAAGCTCAAGGTGTTACACACGTCCGTCGAATTTCTATACGACGTGACGGTCAGCTACTTGAGACGAAACACCGCATATTAACTTTCAATACTCCCAAATTACCGGAGTTCATTTATGACGGCTATATAAAGTTACCAGTGAGGCCATATATCCCCAATCCATTGAGTTGCTTCCAGTGCCAGCGTTTTGGCCACTCTAAAACGAACTGCCGCGGGTCTCTTACTTGTGCCCGCTGTGCACAAAAAGGCCATGATAGCCAACAGTGTACCGCACAAGAGAAGTGCGTAAACTGTGGCGGAGAATATCCATCATATTCACGATCTTGTCCTCGCTGGGCGCTGGAAAAGCAAGTTACTGCAGTAAAAATCAAAGAAAATGTATCTTATCCCGAAGCAAGACGTAAAGTTAATGCACAAACCGCAACTCCTGGTGTCATTTATGCTTCAGCAATAAAAAAAAACTTTCTGTGAAAATGTAGTTGTGATCACTGTATAAAATATACCAGAAAACACCAAATACTGGAAAAACTTCTGATTCCGAACATTCTCTGAAAGCTGATGATGACACTCTAAAACATGTTAGAAGGAAATCCTAATCGCAAACTTCACTGACATTAAACCTTGCCAAACGTGGCCTTACGCAAAAGGACCTACGAAAGAAATTAAAAAACTCAGCTTCAAAAAATTCCGTCGCATTGGGGCTAGCGACGCAAGGCGTTGTCCATAAGGACTTAGTCTATATTTGGAGACACGCTAAATAGCCCCGATATTAAACTACATCTGTCTGATGATGAATATGAGCTCAGTATGAGTTGCGAGGATCAGGCAACTCCACCAAATGGTAATTTTCTCTCTCCTCACAAACCTCTCTCTTAATGGGTACCTTCCTTTCTTGGAATTGTCGCGGCATTCGTTCCAAACTTCAAGATATTAAGACAATTATTAACAGATTTCATCCGGTTTGCTTTGGTCAACAAGAGACCTTTTTGAAGTCAAATTTCCCAATAAAATTGCGTGGTTACAATTGTGTTCGGAAAGATGCAGACAGTGGGGCTCATAGTTCCGGAGGGGTCTGCATTTTTACTTCCAATTTATATGCAAGTAATCCTATCATTTACATACCTCTCTGCAGGCTGTGGCTATACAATTTCACGTAAAAACTTCAGTCACAGTCTTCTGTATTTACTTACCGCCTCATGATGTCATCTGTCAGCAAGACTTTAACAACTTAGTTGACCAGCTTCCTTCACCTTTCTTCCTACTTGGTGATTTCAACGGCCATAGTACTTTGTGGGGTTCGAATAGTACAAATTCTCGTGGGCAACAAATAGAACAGTTCATTTCTAATAACTGTCTTTGTTTGCTCAATAATGATGAAATAACATACTTTCATGAACCCACACGCACCTTCCACAGTCTTGACTTGGTTATATGTTCTCCTGAACTACTGCCGTTGCTAACCTTGTCAGTTAGCAACGATTTATATAATAGCGATCACTATCCTATTATTATCTCCCATGCTGATAGCGGTGGAGTGACGTTTTGTCCTCCACGTTTTCTATTCCAGCGGGTAGACTGGACTACGTTTTCGCAGTTAGCAGATATTACAGAGACTATGATAAATACTACTGATATTTCGGAAGCAGTTCAAAATGTCGTAGATATTATACTATGTGCCGCAACCTCCACTATTCCAAAGAGTTCACCACGTCTAAGAAAATTTCGCCGACCGTGGTGGAATGACGCCTGTCGCGATAGTTACAAACAGCAGAAAAAGTTATGGAACAAGTTTCGAAGGTACCCTACTACAGAGAACCTTGTTGCCTTTAAAAAAGAAAAAGCACTAGCACGACGTATACGCCGTCGTTGCCAGAATGATTCCTGGATTCAATTCATATCATCTATTACATCCTCTACATTTAGCAAAACTCTATGGAAAAAGGTAAATGCTGCTAATGGCATATATCAAGAATCTTCCATTCCTGTTCTAAATAGGAATAATGTGAAGTATTCTTCCCCATTAGACGTTGCCAACAATGTAGTTCAAGCATTTGCACAAGTTTCCGCAATTGATTCTTATAGTTCTGAATTTCTAGCAATTAAGAATCGCGCGGAACGGTTGCCTTTGCATTTCAATGACCAAACCACTCCTTCTTATAACTGTGAATTTAGGATGTACTAATTGAAAACGGCATTATCCAATTCCCATGATACCAGTCCCGGGCCTGATGGAATTACATACAATATGCTTTGCCATTTGAATGACACTTCACTTTCAAATCTGTTACTGCTATACAATAGAATTTGGACTGAACAAAAGTACCCTTCACAATGGCGTGAAGCTATTGTCATTCCAATATTAAAACCTGGTAAAGATTCATCGAACCCTTTGAGTTACAGGCCCATTGCTTTAACGAATTGCCTTTGTAAGATCTTTGCAACGGGGAGATGCATCCTTGTTTTTCCAGTTCATGCACAAGACGAGCATTGACCATGCGCTCCAAGTGGCTTCCGAAGAGGTTGATCTACTTTTGATAACCTCGTTCTATTGGAAACCCAGATACGCAACACATTTGTTAGAAGGAACCACGTTGTATCCGTTTTTTTTCGACATTGAGAAAGCATATGACCGTACATGGCGCTATGGTATACTCTCCACACTTTTTAAACTTGGTTTTAGAGGAAATTTGCCCACTTTTTTATTGAATTTTTTATCACTTCGTACTTTTCGTGTTCGTATTGGTAATGTTTACTCAAATCATTTTATACAAGCTGAGGGTGTTCCACAGGGCAGTGTCCTCAGTGTTACACTTTTTATTCTTCATATCAGTCAGATTTTATCGGTTTTACCATCATCAGTAAATGGAACCCTTTATGTTGATGATTTGCAGCTTTCATGCCAAGGTAGCAATATGAATCTCATAGAGCGGCAGTTACAAAATGCAGTCAATAGAGTGGTAATTTGGTGCAATAATAATGGACACGCAATCTCTCTTGAGAAGAGTAGATGTGTTCACTTTTGTCGGAAGAGGAACCTTCACCCAGATCCAAATTTTGCTATTCGAAACATACCTATTCCTGTAGTGGACGAAATTCGGTTTTTGGGAGTGATATTTGATCGAAAGCTTACCTTCCTTCCGCATATTTTACACTTGCGGAAGAAGTTTGAAAAAACATTAAATATATTGAAAGTGCTCTCCAGAACATCTTGGGGCACCGAGCGTACCTCTCTTCTACGAATTTATCAGGCAATAGTTCTCTCCAGAATTGATTACGGGTGTATGGTTTATGGTTCCGCTTGTTAGTCTGTCCTGAAACGGCTGGATACGGTCCATCATTCTGCTTTGCGCATTTGTTCTGGTGCGTTTCGCACCTCTCCAGTTGAAAGCCTCTATGTTACATGTCACCAGCTACCTCTCTCTTTAAGACGAAAGAAACTGTCGGCCTTATTTTATTTCAAAACAAAATCTATGCTAAAGCATCCATTAAACGAAATTTCTCTTCCAGTTGGTCTTCGTCGCTTGTTTAATGCCCTCCCCTCTTACATCCTTCCCTTTTGTGAGAGAGCGCGATTGCTTCTGCCTGACTCGGACCTTAACACTGTTCATGTTAAAACTACCAACTCTTATTGTTTTTCTCCCTGGGACATCCCACAGTTTTCGTTCTTGAATCCTTTTACGGGATTTGACAAATTAACTGATCCTTGTATTCTCCAACAGCTCTTTTTGTACCACCGTTTTCGGTATTCTTCTTTTGTGCCCATTTTTACGGATGGCTCTAAATCAGATGGTTATGTTGGTTGCGGACTCATTTTCCCATCTGAAACACTGAGCCACCGCCTGCACAATTGTTGTTCAGTTTTTACTGCTGAGTTAGTGGCGATTTTCTTTGCTATTCAAAAAATCTCAACCTCTGTTCACCGTAAATCGTAAATTTGTTATCTATACCGATAGCATGAGTGCTTTGAAGACACTTTCCCACTATCAAAATCGGAAGCATCCATTTGCCATTAAAATTTTATTCACCTTGCAATTATTAAAAAATGATGGGTTTGAAATAATTTTCTGTTGGGTACCGAGTCATGTCGGCATCTTGGGGAATGAGAAGGCGGACTTGGCTGTAAAAACTGCAACGTCCTTTTTAAACATAGGAATTTTCTTTTGTGACATTCCCCTCAGGGGCTCACCTTCTTTAGGTGGGTACGGGTGTCCCAATCCCGAGGTTCCCAGGGATCTTTCTACATTTATAGTTTATTCTCCCCTACGCCTCTTTCTGTCTGCTTGATCCTTCTTTCCCTCGACGGCAAGCGAGGGGGCTCTCCATGAGAAGCTGTCGCCACTCTGTTTGCTTCTTGCTTCTCATGGACAGCCAAAAACCCCACGTGTTGGCCGTGCGTGGCGACCCATTAGACGGGCGGTGCACTGTGGTCCCCGGTGTGTCAATCGGCTGGTAACTAGTCACCTGAGTGGCTAGACTGCTAGGGATCAAGCGAAGGGGTTACTCCTTGGGCTTGGCGTTAAGGGTGGTCACTGTCCCCGGGGGTAACTCCGAGCGTATAGGTATCGATTAGCACTATGGTAAGTACCGAGGCTGGGATATCTAGAGCCGGTGGCTGCCATCCCTTGTTGGGCTCCGTGGTGGGCGGTGCCGTCGTTCCTGAAACCCTATTCATATCGTATGGGGCCAAAAAAAGTTTCTCCCTTCAGTGGGCACCAGAGGAATTTAAATCTTTTTGAAAAACCATATGACAAATTTTTTATTATTAAACGCATTTCTGAAAGCAATGAAACCTTTAACAATGTTTCACCATTTTTAGTAGAAAAATCTATTACAGGAGCACTTGGAGAAGTCGTTTCAACTAAGAAACTTCGCTCTGGAGACTTGCTTGTTGAAGTCGGTAGTCGCAAGCAAGCTCAGCAAATAATTAAACTAACTACATTATCATCTATAACTGTAAGTGTAAACGCTCATACGACGCTCAATTCTTCAAAAGGTGTTTTAACATGTGGTGAGCTTTTTAACGACACCTTGGAAAAAATTACAGCAGAACTAAAACCTGAAGGAGTGACGCATGTACGCCGTATAACTATTAGGCGGGATGGACAACTCCTTCCTACTAAGCACTTTATTTTGACATTCAACAGACCAAAATTGCCAGAAAGGGTAAAAGTTGGCTATATGAGATTGGCCGTGAGGCCTTATATTCCTAATCCTCTCCGGTGTTTTCAGTGCCAACGATTTGGCCACTCAAAATCCAACTGCCGCGGGACTCTAACTTGCGCCCGTTGTGCAGTGAAAGGCCACGAAAGTCAACAGTGTTCTGCTGAAGAAAAGTGTGTGAATTGCAATGGCAACCACACTTCCTTTTCTAGATCCTGTCCTCGTTGGCTAATGGAGAAACAAATTTTAACTGTAAAATTTAAAGAAAATATTACATACCCTGAGGCCAGGCGTAAAGTCAACGTCCAAACACCGATTCCTGGTGTAACATATGCTTCTGTTTTACAAAAACAATTTTGCGCAAATTGTTCTTGTTCTAATTGTATTAAATCTGTCAACGAAAGTAAGCCTCCAGGGAAATCAGATTCTGATACTGAAAAATCCTTAATTAGTGCTCCTGAAACTGGACAACCTGAGATAGCTCACCGTAAGCGGAAATCGAATAAATCACTGAAACTTAAGCTTTCAAAACGTGGCGTTAAAGAAAAACAGCTTTCACAGAAGATGAAAGCATCAAGTTTAAATAATTCTGTCGCTCTGGGACTTGCGAATAAGAGTATAGTCCAAAAGGATCTATCATCTCTTTTTAGTGGCGTGCCCAAAAGTCCCGATCTCATCGCACTGCATCCATCCGAAGAGGAGGATGAAATTCAAATGAGTTGCGATTCGCCGACAACTCTTAACAATGTTCCTAACACCTCTCATGCAACATTTTCTTGATGGGTCATTTCCTTTCTTGGAACTGTCGTGGCACTCGGTCCAAACTAAATGAAATTAGGACCATTCTTAACCAATTTCATCCAGCTTGCCTCTGCCTTCAAGAAACTTTCTTGAAGCCAAATTTGCCTTTTAAATTGCGGGGCTATAATACGGTTCGGAAAGATTCGGATAGTAATCCGCATAATTCTGGAGGTGTTTGCATTCTGACCTCCAATTCTTTTCCTAGCACGCCTCTGTCACTCCATACTGATTTGCAGGCAGTTGCGGTCCAAGTACATGTACGAACCTTAATAACAGTCTGTTGTGTCTATTTACCACCTAATGATTCAATTAGTCAAAGAGATCTTGACGGTTTAGTAGAGCAACTTCCAGCACCATTTATTATACTTGATTTCAACGGCCATAGTACTTTGTGGGGTTCGCATAGTACAAATTCTCGTGGGCGACAGATTGAGCAGTTCATTACTAATAACGCTCTCTGTCTGCTGAATAACGAAGAAAAAACTTACTTCCATGAGCCCTCGCGTACTTTTCACAGTTTAGATCTGGCCATATGTTCTCCAGTGCTTTTTCCGTTGCTTAATTTTACAGTTGAAAATGACTTGCATGAGAGTGATCATTTTCCTGTAATAATATCTCATGCTGATGGTGGTGGAACAATGCAAGGTGTACCTCGCTTCCTATTCCAGCATGCGAATTGGGCTGATTTCTCTCAACTGGCCCAAATTACCGAAAGGATGATTAACACAGCTAATATCACAACAGCAGTACAACTTGTTCTTGATTGCATTATGAAGGCTGCAAATAAAAGTATCCCTAAAAGCTCACCCCGACTACGGAAATTCCGTAAACCATGGTGGAACAAGGCTTGTCACGAAAGTTGCAGGAAACAAAAACAGATTTGGAACAAATTTCGTAGATACCCAACAACGGAAAATATTGTTGCATTTAAGAGAGCCAAGGCTTATGCTCGTTGCATTCGCCGGCGTAGCCAGAGAGAATCCTGGGTTAAATATGTATCATCCGTCACGTACTCTACCTCTAATAAACTACTATAGAAGAAAGTGAAGGCAGCTAATGGTATCTATCCGGAATTTTCATTTCCTGTGTTGAAATCGAGAAATGTAATTTATTCTTCACATATAGAAGTTGTCAACGTGCTCGGGAAAGCATTTGAAAAAGTTTCAGCCATTGATTCCTATAGTCGTCAATTTCTAACTACTAAGAATAGAGCGGAAAAAATTAAGTTAAATTTTAATACAAGAAGATCTCTTGATTATAATAGCGCCTTTAAGCTGTTTGAGCTGAAGAAAGCCTTGTATCAAGCGCATGAAACTAGCCCTGGTTCTGATGGAATCACTTACAGTATGCTTCGCCATTTAGATGAGGTTTCTCTCTCCAATTTGTTAAAACTTTTTAATCGAATCTGGTTTGAGCAAAAATTTCCCTCTCAATGGCAAGAGGCAATAGTGATTCCAATCCTTAAGCCGGGAAAGGATCCTTCCAACCCTTTGAGTTATAGACCGATCGCTCTAACGAGTTGTATATGCAAAACGCTTGAACGTATGGTCAATGCCCGATTAATGTTTGAGTTAGAGAAACATGGATGTATCTCGCTATTACAGAGTGGCTTCCGACGAGGACGCTCAACATTTGACAACTTAGTTCTACTTGAGACACAAATTCGTAATGCCTTTGTTCGCAGAAATCATCTAGTTTCCATTTTTTTCGATATTGAAAAGGCTTACGATCGTACGTGGCGATACGGTATTCTTCAAACACTTTTAAATTTGGATTTTAGAGGAAATCTCCCAGTTTTTATTCAAAATTTTTTGACTACTCGTATATTTCGTGTACGAGTTGGTAATTTTTATTCTGATACTTTTATCCAAGCTGAGGGTGTTCCACAGGGAAGTGTCCTCAGCGTTACGCTTTTTATCACACACTTTAGTGAAATTCTGAGTCAACTTCCTCCGTCTGTTCAAGGGTCACTGTACGTTGACGATTTACAGATTTCTGCTCAAGGTTGTAATATGCGCTTGATTGAACGCCAATTACAGAGTGCTGTTAACAAACTAATGTCCTGGTGTGAAAAAAACGGGCACACTCTTTCTCCGGAAAAGAGTTGTTGCGTGCATTTCTGCCGGAAGCGAAACATGCATCCAGACCCTGTAATTAAGATTCGAGAAACTAACATTCCCGTTGTTGATAGCGTGCGATTTTTGGGAGTAATTTTTGATAGGAAACTTACTTTCCTTCCACATATTCTTCATCTGCGAAAGAGATGTGAAAAATCTCTTAATATCCTTAAAGTGCTGTCAAATACTTCTTGGGGGGCTGATCGTCCTTCCCTTCTTCGAATATACGAAGCAATTATTTTATCCCGTATTGATTACGGTTGCATGGTCTATGGTTCTGCCCGCCCTTCTGTTTTGCGCAGGCTTGATACAGTGCATCATTCCGCGTTAAGAATTTGCTCTGGTGCTTTCCGCACCTCACCTGTAGAAAGCTTGTATGCTATCTGCAATTTTATGCCTTTGGATCTTCGACGTCGGAAATTAACAGCACAATATTATTTCCGCATAAAATCAATTCCGAAACATCCCGTAAGCCACTTGTCCATTCCAAGTGGTTTTCAGAGACTCTATCATGCCCGTCCCTCTCATATTCTTCCCTTTAGTGAGAGAGTAAAAACTTTGCTGAATGATTCGGAACTTCACGAGGCGACAATTCAACATATTAATTGTTTTTCTTTCCCTCCTTGGGATGCTCCAAATTTTTCATTCTTGAACCCGTTTACAGGATTCGACAAATCCACAACAGCGTCTATTATCTTCCAGCAAATTTTTAAGGATCATCGCAGCCGATATAATTCTTACGTAGAAGTATTTACAGATGGATCAAAATCCAATACCCATGTAGGTTGTGGAGTTGTTTTACCTACTCAGACAAATAACTACAGTTTGCCCACATCATTTTCAGTTTTATCTGCTGAACTGGTTGCAATAATATACGCTCTTCAATTGATTTCGAACTCTTGCGCACGATCCTTTTGTATATACACTGACAGCAGGAGTGCTTTGGAATCTCTTTCAAATTTCTGTTATTCAATGCATCCGGTTGCTATGGAAATCCTGGTTTCACTTCAATCCCTTGAAAACAAAGGATTTAAAATTCTTTTCTGCTGGGTTCCGAGCCATGTTGGAATACCTGGCAATGAAATGGCAGATGCTGCAGCAAAATCGCCCGGCCCTTTTCATGAGCGAGCACTTCCACAAGGAGATGCAAAGTCATGTTTTGCTCGGCATGTTCACAAGTTGTGGCAACGTTCTTGGGATCAGCAAATAGCCAATAAGCTACACTCTCTCCAACCAATAATTCGCGTATGGCCTACCAATCCAGTGCGTGGGCTCGATGTAAAGTTAATTCGGCTCCGCATTGGTCATACCCGCTTCAGCCATAAATATCTTTTATTTGGAGACCCGTGTCCAACATGTACGACATGCCATACAGCGCTAAGTGTGCGTCATGTTTTAGTCGATTGTCCTGTTTTTAATAATCATCGTTTCCGTTTTTTTAATTCAATATCTATAAACATGAGTGAACTAGTGGGTGAAAAACCTCACTCAAATATTTTTAAATTTTTACAGACCATTGGTTTTTTGCATTGTATTTAGATTTTTTTAACCTTTTTGAATGTTTTAATTATCTTTTACTTTTACCGTGGATATTTTTTAATTGCCATTTTTGATGCATTGACATGCGATAAAAATTTTAACCTTTGCCTAGTCTTTAATTCCAGGAACTTTTTGAATATTTTGTAAATGCTTATTACCATTTGATTGGCGCAGCATGGCCATATCTGGCTTTTGTGCCAAAAAACCAAAACAACCTAACCTAACCTATCTTTTGTGACATTAATACATTGCTTTAAAAAGTCTATCCATCACTACATCTGTTCTAAATGGCAAAATTCATGGGATCTTCAGATCCAAAATAATTTACATTGTATTAAAACGGACATTTTTGATTGCCCTGTTCACCCTATACGTGAGATGGATGTTAAATTAACTCGTCTCCGTATAGCTGATACGCGCTTCACTCATAAACATTTGTTATTCGGGGAGAATGCGCCCATGTGCAACAATTGCCAAGTTTAATTTACTGTTTTTCATATCTTGATTGAATCCCCGGTTTTTAATTGTTATCGTACTCCTTTTTTTTATCTCGTCCCCTACATAACACGACTTGGTGTGTGAGAAATACCACCCAAATGTTTTAATTTTTTAAGTGCGATTGGATTTTTAACTTGCATATAGAATATTTATTTTTCTGTTTATGTTGAACATTTATTTTAAGTTCATCTAACATTGTTTTAAGTTTTCACGGCAAATAGCTTTAAATTTTCTCAGAAATTTTTGTTTGAATCATTTTTATACTATTTTAGCTCAATATATCTGTGTTAATTTAACAATCAAGTGTATTTTATATCTTGTACCATTTGATAGGCGCAGTATGGCCAAATATGGCTCTTCCGCCAATAAACTCCTATCAACCAACCAACCAACCAACCATCAAAAGGAGTAACAACATGCGGGGAACTCTTTAATGTTCCTTTAGAAGAAATAACTGAAGAATTAAAATCCCAAGCAGTTACAAATGTTCGCCAAATAAATGTTAAACGGGATGGGCAACTCATCCTCACAAAGCATTACATCCTGACATTCCACATCCCCCAATTACCCGAATACATATATGCTGGATACATTAAATTATCTGTTAGGCGATATATTCCTCATCCTTTAAGGTGTTTTCAATGCCATCGTTTTGGCGATTCTAAAGCTAACTGCCGCGGGACTCTCACTTGTGCACGCTGCGCAGAAAAGGGTCACGACAGCCAGCGGTGTTTGGCACCAGAAAAATGCGTCAACTGCAGTGGCAATCGCACATCATTCTCTCGTTCATGTGAACACTGGCAATTTGAAAAACAAATAACCACAACAAAAATTACAGAAAATATTTCTTATCCCAAAGCTAGAAGGAAAGTACTAGTCCAAACACCAAACCTTGGTCTCAGCTATGCCTCCGGTACTCAAAAATCCTTTTGCAAAAACTGTTTTGATCTATAGTTGCGTTTTGAGCAATCTGAACATAAACTTCCTGATAAGGTGTCTGAATCGGACACAGAAAATTCTTCAACCGGTCCCTCCGAACCTGTTAAACAAAAAACATCCACTCAGAAAGGAAAACCTAACAAATCCTTAAAACTTAAAGCTATCTAAACGTGGCCTTCCCGAAAAAGATTTTGCATCAAATTAAAAAAAAATTTCAAGAAATTCCTTGGCCCTGGGACTTGCAAATCAGGGTATTGTACACAAAGACTTGGCTTCCATTTTCGGCGCTATGCCTTAAACTCCTGACCTCATCTCTCTTCACCCGTCAGACGAAGAGGATGATTTGAAAATGAGCTGCAATATTTCGCAACCTTCTAACAGTGGTTTTAACTCCCATTCTACTACAGGACTTTCTTAATGGGTACCGTTATATCATGGAACTGACGTTGACTTCGTTCCAAATTACCCGACATCAAGTCAATTATTAACGAATTTCATCCTGTCTGCATTGGTGTTCAGGAAACCTTTTTGGCACCTGACATTCTTCTCAAATTGCGTGGTTTTAATTGTGTTAGAAAAGACGCAGATAATGGACATCATAGTTCTGGAGGTGTATGTATTTTTACCTCTAATATGTATCCAAGCACACCTCTCAATTTGCATACCACCCTGCAGGCTGTGGCTATGCAAGTGCATACACGAGTTCTGGTCACAGTCTGTTGCATTTATCTCCCATCCAATTAAGCCATTTTTCAAAGGGATCTCGATAATTAAGGGAATAAACTCCCTTCACCTTTTATTTTACTACATGATTTCAACGGCGATAGTTCCCCTCAGGGGCTCACCTTCTTTAGGTGGGTACGGGTGTCCCAATCCCGAGGTTCCCAGGGATCTTTATTCCATTTATTGTTTATTCTCCCCTACGCCTCTTTCTGTCTGCTTGATCCTTCTTCCCCTCGCCGGCAAGCGAGGGAGCTCTCCATGAGAAGCTGTCGCCGCTCTGTTTGCTTCTTGCCTCTCATGGACAGCCAAAAACCCCACGTGTTGGCCGTGCTGTGGCGACCCATTGGACGGGTGGTACATTTCGGTCTCCGGTGTACCAATCGGCTGGTACCCTAGGCAATTATTTGACTGGGCTGCTCAAGGGGATCAAGCGACGGGGTCACTTCTTGGGCTTGGCGTTAAGGGTGGTCACTGTCCCCAGGGGTAACTCCGAGCGTATAGGTACCGATTAGCACTGTGGTAAGCGCCGAGGCTGGGATATCTAGAGCCGGTGGCTGCCATCCCTTGTTGGGCTCCGTGGTGGGCGGTGCCGTCGGGCCTGAATCTCCTTAAATGTCGCATGGCTGATCATGTTAATATTGATTGTAATGCTTATTTTATTTTTTTTGTTATTGCATCCGAACATGGTTCATTAAAAAACTTATCTCCACTTTTAATACATAAAGCAATTATTGGAATTGTAGGTGAAGTAAAAACTATTAAAAAACTAAACGATGGGAATCTGCTAATTGAAATAAAAAACAAACAGCAATCTCAAAACATCATGAAACTGAAACAGATCGGGGAAATACCCGTTATTGTTACTGCACATCGTTCACTTAATCACACCAAAGGAGTAATCTCGGAAAAAGAGTTCCAGAGAGATCTCGAAGTAGACCTTTTGGAAAATTTAAAAGAACAAAAAGTAATTGATGTTCAAGTGAGTGAGTGAGTGAGTGAGTTTGTAATTTTATGGCACAAGGGCCAGCTCTGGCCATACTGCGCCAAACATACGGTAAAAAGTATCTTACAAGTATTAAAATGGAATTCATTATGTAAAAACTTTGTTACACTAAAGTTATTAATTGAAAAATTAGTAAACATTAAAGGAACTCAATTCAAAATATTTAAATGATACTAAATAAGATGCAAAAAACCAATTTCTTTTAAAAATTTAAAAATGTTCAGGTGAGAATGTTCTCCCACCATGTCATGAAAGTTTAAAGCTGACGATCCAAAATAATGTAGCCTATGAGGATTAAAAGCTGGAAATTCTGTTAAAATATGAATGACGGTAAAATCGACCCGACACGTTAAACAAATTGGGAACTGTTCGCCAAACAAGAGATGTTTATGAGTGAATCGGGTGTGCCCGATTCGAAGTCGACTCAACTTCACATCGAATTTTCTCACCGAGACAACTGGCCACAAGGTAATGTTTGGTTTAATAGAGTGCAATTTATTAGAAACCTGAAGGTCCCATGATTGCTGCCATAACGAATGAACATAACTAGAAATTTGTTTCTTCATATCGAAATAGGGGAGTGGTCTTTGTAGAAATAAAGAAGCAGTCTTAGCTGCAATATCTGCCCTTTCGTTACCAATTATACCTGAGTGGCCAGGGATCCAACAAAAAATTATGTCAAAACCTTTAGACTGTATATTTTTCAGAAGACAGAGAATGTTTATAGCTAATGGATGTGTTTTATTATGTGGATGACGAAGACTTTGAAGAGCGCTCGAACTATCTGAGTAAATGCAAAATTTTCGCTCCTCATAAGCAGAGATTTTCTCAAGTGCGAACAAGATTGCCATCAATTCAGCTGTGAGAACAGAGCACATGGTGTCTAATCTTATATTAAAAATATCTTGAGATATAACAATACCACAACCTACATGATGAACAGTTTTTGATCCGTCAGTAAAGATGGTACTATAATCTGAAAAGTGATATCTATGATAATTAAAAATTTGTTGGAAAATTATAGGAGAAGTGGCAGATTTAATAAATGTAGAAAATGGGTTATGAAATGAAACTTGTGGAACATCCCAGGGGGGAAAGGGTAAATTTACTGGATGAATTTGTACATCAAAAAGATTTGAATTGACCAACATTCGCTTCACTCTCTGACAAAAAGGAGGGATATTAAAGGGACGAGCAGTGTATAATCTGCTTAGGCCTACAGGAATGTTCATGTTGCGTATAGGGTGAGTAGTATGGCATTGCAATCGGAAAAAATATTGAGCACACATCTTTTTGCGACGCAGATTTAGCGGCAGCTGGTGGCAAATTACATATAAACTTTGCACCGGTGACGTTCGAAAAGCTCCAGAACACACCCTGAGCGCAGTATGATGAACAGTATCCAATTTCTTTAAAACACTAGTGCGTGCGGAACCATACACTTCGCATCCATAATCAATACGTGACAGTATCACAGATTGATAGATGCGAAGTAGAGATGTTCGGTCCGCTCCCCAAGATGTAGTTGATAGGACTTTCAAAATATTTAGCGATTTCTCACACTTCTTCCGTAGATAGAGGACATGAGGAAGGAAAGTGAGTTTCCTATCAAATACCAATCCTAGAAATCGTACTTCGTCAACAATTGCTAAGCTGGTTCCCCGAATCTTAATTACTGGGTCTGGGTGAAGGTTTCGTTTTCTACAGAAATGAACACAACTACTCTTTTCAGGGGAGAGTGTGTGCCCATTCTCATCGCACCAGTCTGTAAGTTTGTCAACTGTTTTTTGGAGCTGTCGTTCTATTAACGCTATACTAGATCCCTGACAGGATATTTGTAGGTCATCAACGTACAATGTGTCAGAAACAGATGATGGTAAAACATTAAGTATTTGACTCAAATGAAGAATGAATAGGGTGACACTTAAAACACTTCCCTGAGGAACACCTTCTTGCTGGATAAAAGGATGAGATAAAGTTTGGCCAATACGAACACGAAAAATGCGATTTTTTAAAAAGTTCTGAATAAAAAGGGGTAAGTAACCTCTGAATCCTATTTCAAATAAAACTTTGAGAATGCCATAGCGCCAAGTACGGTCATAGGCCTTTTGAATATCAAAAAATATCGAAACTAGATGATTTCGACGAACAAAAGCGTTACGTATTTGCGATTCTAGGTGTGTAAGATTATCAATTGTGGATCTTCCTCGACGAAATCCGCTTTGAAAGGGCGAAATACATCCATTTTTCTCCAATTCATACAGAAGACGTGCATTGACCATACGCTCGAATGTTTTGCATAAGCAACTAGTCAAAGCTATTGGTCTATAGCTGAGAGGGTCTCTAGGGTCTTTTCCAGGCTTGATGATAGGAATTACAATCGCCTCTTGCCACTGAGCTGGAAACTGTTGCTCTTTCCAAATTCTGTTAAACAGACTAAGGAGATGAGAAAGGGAAGAATCATCCAGATGTCGTATCATGTTGTATGTAATTCCATCAGCACCTGGACTAGTGTCACGTGTTTGACAGAGAACATTTTTCAATTCATACATCCGGAATTCGCAATTGTATGAAAAGTAACTTCGGGTCTTGAATTTTAATTTAAATCGTTCAGCCTGTTTCTTTTTCTTGAGAAAAACTGGGCTATAAGAAGAAGAGTTTGAAATACCAGCAAATGCTTGACCTATGGTGTTGGCAATGTCTGAAGGGGAAGAATAAGAGGACGATCCAACATTTAATACTGGGAAAGCAAAATCTGTATATATGCCATTGACCTCCCTGACTTTCTTCCATACTTAGGCACTGGATGTCGAGGAAGTTATTGAGGACACGTATCTGATCCATGATGATCTTTGGCTTCGACGTCGAATTCGACGTGCATTTGCCCTTGCCTTTTTAAACGCAATGAGGTTTTCCGTTGTTGGGTATCTGCGGAAAATCCCCCATAATTTCCTTTGATTCCTGTAAGCGTTTCGACAAGCGTCATTCCACCAAGGTTTATAGTATTTCCGTGGTCGAGAGTTTCGCTTTGGTATTGTATAATTTGCAGCATCAATAATACTGTCAATAACTTTTTGAGTTGCATCAGTGTCACTATCAAAAGTTATCATTGTCTCAGTTATCACAGCTTTTTTAGTAAATTCAGCCCAGTTCGCCCGCTGAAATGCATAAGTCTGTGGACGTTGTATTACACAATCACTTTCAACACGAGATACTATCAAAGGAAAATGATCACTATTATATAGGTCACTTGCGACTTGAAAATTCAACAAGGGCAGTAGTTCTGGAGAGCAAAGGGCCAAATCAATAGAATGAAAGGTACCTGTGGATTCATGTAAATACGTCTTCTCATCATTATTGAGCAGACAGAGACAGTTGTCAGATATCAATTGTTCTATCTGTCGCCCACGAGAGTTCGTAGTGTTGGAGCCCCACAAAGTACTATGGACATTAAAGTCACCTAATAATATGAAAGGTGCTGGAAGTTGATTAACTAAAACATTAAGGTCATTTTGAGAAATAATTTCATTTGGTGGCAAATATATGCAACAAATAGTTATCAAGGTTTTCACGTGCACGTACAGCTACTGCTTGCAAAGGAGTGTGTATGTTAAGGATTGTACTAGGATAAAAGTTGGAGGTCAATATGCACACGCCACCAGAGACGGATCTACCAGTATCATTATCCTTTCTCACACAGTTATAGCCACGTAGCTTCAGGTGAACATTCGACTTCAAAAAAGTTTCTTGAAGCGCAATGCAAACAGGTTGCGTAGAGTTCATTAGAGCTTTGATGTCCTCAAGTTTTGTCCTGATTCCACGACAATTCCAGGAGATAAAACTAACCATTAAAAGTGGGAGGAGGACTGTTATCAAGACCAGTGAGTGGAGTTGCTGGCTGTTCGCAACTCATTTGGAGATCATCATCATCATCATCATCCTCAGACGGGTGAATTTTTAGCAGCTCAGAATTTGAAGGATTACCAAACAGAGTAGGTAAGTCCTTAGTTGCAAGGCCTGCTTTGCTCATCTCAAGAGCAACTGATCTACGGGATTTTAAATCTTTAAGAGAAGTACCCTTCTTTGAAATTTTTAATGACAAGGCTTTCTGTGCCCTAGAGGCAGTTCGTATTTTTTTAAAAACAGCTGAATCTTTTTCTTTTATTGGACTAGGAATTAAATCAGAATCCGAGTCATTCGATAGAATAGTTACTGGAGTTGTTTGTGTCTCGGATGTTTTCAGGGATTTTGTTGCAGATGCATAGCTACGTCCTTCCACTGGAGTTTGTGCTAGAACCAAGCGTTTCGCTTCAGGGAAAGAAATACCTTTTTTAACCTTAGTTGTTATAATCTCTTTCTCTAGTTTCCATTTGGGACAGGATCTTGAGAAAGAGGTATGGCTCCCCTTGCAATTTATGCATTTTTCTTTAGATGTGCAATCAGTACTTTCATGGCCAGCTGTCGCACAGCGGGCGCAAGTTTGGGTCCCACGGCAGTTAGCTTTGGAATGGCCGAAGCGCTGACAATTAAAACACCTTAAGGGATTGGGGATAAATGGTTTCACGGATAGTTTCATATAACCTGCCTTTATTGACTCGGGTGCTTTTGGAGTATTGAAAGTGAGGATCAGATGTTTCGTGTCCAGGAGTTTCCCGTCTCGTCGAATTTTAATACGGCGAACTTCCGTTACTCTCTGAGACTTCAATTTTTCTGTTATTTCCTCCATAGGAACATTCAACAATTCTCCGCAGGTTATAACTCCTTTGGACGAATTAAGAGTTCTATGAGCACTCACATTTACAGGGATGGTTGCCAATGCTTTAACTTTTACAAGTTGTTGAGCTTGTTTGCGAGAATTGACCTCAACAAGCAAGTCTCCTGAGCGCAATTTTCGAATTGTGTTAACCTCTCCAATAGTACTGGAGATCGATTTTTCGACCAGAAACGGTGACACTGTATGAAACGTTTGTTTATCTGTCGATATTCTTTGAATAATGAAAAATGAATCAAAATGTTTCTCATGAGATTGTGTTACAAATTGATGCCCACCTAAGGGACACGATTTGGATTTACCCATATGACATTGTTAAGGATTCAGGCTCGACGGCACCGCCCACCACGGAGCCCAACAAGGGAAGGCAGCCACCGGCTCTGGACATCTCCAACCTCGGCGCTTACCATGATGCTAATCGAAACCTATACGCTGGGAGTCACTCCCGGGGACAGTGACCACCCTTAACGCCAAGCCCAAGGAGTGACCCCTTCGCTTGATCCCTTTAGGCAGCCAAGTTAAATTCCTGGGATACCGGCCGATTGATACACCAGAGACCAAGATGTACCACCCGTCTAATGGGTTGCCACGCACGGCCAACACGTGGGGTTTTTGGCTGTCCATGAGAAGCAGGAAGCAAAAAGAGCGGCGACAGCTTCTCATGGCGAGCTCCCTCGCTTGCCGTCGAGGGAAAGAAGGATCAAGCAGACAGAAAGAGGCGTAGGGGAGAATAAACAATAAATGGAGGAAAGGTTCCTGGGAACCTCGGGATTGGGACACCCGTACCCACCTATAGTAGGTGAGCCCCTGAGGGAAATTGATGTTCAAAGGATAACTATCAAGAAAAATAACCAACGGATCCCTACCAAACATCTCTTTTTAAGTTTTACTACACCAGTCTTACCGAAATCTGTGCAAATAGCCTACATAATATGTCCAGTTAAGCCGTATATTCCAAATCCTCTCCGTTGCTTCAAATGTCAGAAATTTGGACACACAATAACTGCTTGTAAAGGGACCAAAGAAATTTGTGCCCGATGCTCTCTCCCAGATCATAAAAGTGATAACTGCACAGCCTTAACACCAAAATGCTCAAACTGCAACGGTGAACATCCATCTTATTTCAGATCATCTCCAAAATTTAAAATAGAAAAAGAAATACAAACAATAAAAATTACAAAAAACATATCTTTTCCGGAAGCCAGAAAAATTGTAATGGACAGAATGCCAAAAACAGGTTTCTCTTTCTCAGAAACCCTAACAACTAATATTATACCTTTAGCACAAACAAATAGGCAAAATCCTCAAACTAATGCTTCTGCTACAGACATTCCTCTAGTGACCGCAACAGCCAAAACCGCTAATAATGATATGATAATCATAAAACGAAGTGAGTGGCTAGCTCTTCTCGAAATAAAAAAAGCATTCGAGAAAGCTTCATCATCTTCTCCCACTTTTTTGACCGTTCCAAACCAACCTATTACGCCAACACATCCAAGACCTTCTACCTCCACCACAGTTAGCAATAGTGAACTTCAAAATAGTAAAACAATACCCCAAGAAACAAATTCATCAGCCATGGAAATAACGCCAATACAAATTTCAACTATTCCAAAAACTTCCTCATTCTCGGAGAATAACTCAACTTTGAAATCGCGTATCAAAAATGCTCGCGAATCAAGAAAGCATGAAAAAGATGATCTGGCTCCAAAACGTAAGGAAAAACATTCATCTAAACGTGCGCGAGCACTTGCCGCTAAGAGAGGACAAGATATTTCTAGTCCTTCTCGAAGCGAGCCTCCAACCAGAGATGACTTTTTGAAAAAACTTCCCGATAAAGCAGATAAAAAAACTGGCAGTGTCAACGATGGTATTGACGCCCTTCTTAAAGTCCATCCGTCGGATGATGATATGTGCATTAGCGACTTTGAAGATAAATCTTTATCTTCCTAGTTTTTTCTTTCCGGCGGTTTTTATTTTTTTTTTCGTCCTCAAGTGTTTTTTCTTCATGGCCACTCTTGTTTCCTGGAACTGCCGTGGTTTCCTGAATAAATCTTCAGAAATCAAAGATCTTATTAACAAGCACAATCCCACCTGTATTGCACTCCAAGAAACATACCTCAAGACGGATCAACATTACATCCGGCATTACAAAATTTACTCCAAACATGGTATTAATAATCGAGCTTCAGGTGGCGTTGCTATCCTCGCAGCTGACCACATTCCTTTTATTCCCATTAACTTGAACACAAATCTGCAAGCTGTTGCTATTCAAATTCAGATGCATTCTTTAATTACTGTTTGCAGCCTTTATTTGCCTCCTAATGAACGTACTGTTCAATCAGAGCTTAATAACCTTATTTCACAGCTTCTGTCCCCATTCATAATTTTGGGCGACCTTAATGGCCATAGTCCTTTCTGGGGTAGTCCTGATTTTAATGCTCGGGGTTTGCAAATTGAGGAACTCCTTACAGACCACAATTTATGCCTCTTAAATTCAGATGAAAAGACTCATTTTCATTTACCTACAAGAACCTTTCCTTCAGTTGATTTGGCAGTTTGTTCTCCATCTCTTTTGCCATTTTTTAATTTAACAATTGATAATGACTTGTATAATAGTGACCATTTCCCTCTGATCGTCTCAGACACTAGGTACAACCCAAACAGTCATTCTCGTCCGTCCAAATACATCCTAAATGCAGCCAATTGGCAACGATTTACCATTTTAGCTAATATTGAACCCGATATAATCCAATCCTCCACCATAGATGATGCACTGAATTACATAGTTGATGTTATAATTGAGGCAGCAAATAATTCAATCCCGAAATCATCTAGTAAACAAAAAAAAGCAAAACAAACCTTGGTGGGATGAAGAGTGCCAACGTGCATATAAAGAACAACGGAAAGCATGGGGCATTTTCCGAAGATATCCAACAACCTTAAACTTTATTCATTTCAAAAAGACTAGAGCAGTTTCTAGAAGAATACAACGTCGAAAACGAAGACTCTCATGGCAAAAGTTTGTTTCCAGAATCAGCTCAAAAATTTCAAGTCACGAACTATGGAATAAAGTAAAGAGAGCCTCAGGTGTTTCTACACCTAGATGCATTTCTGTTTTAACTCCTAATGGGGTAACAGTATCATCCCCTAAAGACATAGCAAATTCTATAGCTTCGAACCTGGCACTTACATCTAGGATCCAGAATTACCCTCTCCCAGTTTTAAATTTTAAAAGAAAAGCAGAAAAACAAAAACTAAATTTTGATTCCCGAGTTGATTTACCCTATAATTGTAATCTTACTTTCTCCGAATTTCAATCATGTCTTGCCAGTGTCCGAGACTCTTCACCGGGTCCCGACAAAATTAGCTACTCTATGATTAAAAATTTGGCAATCGAATCTCAAAAAGCTTTACTCTTACTGTACAACCGCAATTGGAATGAAATAGTAGAAAAGTAGGATCTTTTCCAGGTTTTAATATTGGAATTACTATTGCAAGCAATAGTAATTCCAATATTAAAACCTGGAAAAGATCCTAAAAACCCAGAAAGTTATCGTCCAATTGCTTTAGCCTGTTGTATATGCAAGCTTTTAGAGAAAATGATTAGTCAAAGACTAGTTTACCTTTTGGAGACTAATCATTTCCTTCATCCTTATCAAAGTGGTTTTAGAAAAGCTCGAAGTACTCTTGACAACCTACTCGCTTTAGAAACTGATATCCGTTTGACCTTTCTACAGAGGAAGCATCTGGTTGCGATATTTTTTGACATTGAAAAAGCATATGATCGAACCTGGAGATAGAAAAATAATTACTGAACGCACTCCCAAACCAGGTATTACATATTCTTCTGTTACTAAACAATGTACACGTTGTGGATTTATTCCTAATCCAAATAATACAGAAGCCGGAACTCCATCCCATTCAAATGCATCCAGGACACCTGTACCGTCCAATTCCTCACAATCTACAAAATTACCACCTATCCCAGTCAAAATACCTTCCCATATTGCACCTTTAAAAGATATATCATCCTCTTCAACAAAAAAACAAGGAAATAAAATAAACAAAAAACCTGAAAAGGTAAAGGAAACCAAAGTAACCAAAAAAGCGTGTCTCGCTGCTTTAAAAAAAGATAAACTTTTAAAAGGTCCGCCAAAAAATAAAGAGGATTTTTTGAAAAAAATAGGAAAAACAGTGGATGAAAAGAATGCTGATTCAATTATCAACATTTATCCCTCAGATGATGAAATTCTGTCCTCAGCTAGTGAAACTGACACTTCATTACAGTCTCCTAAAAGCTCGTAAGTTTTTGTCCTTTTTCATTTTTCTTTTTTTGCATGGCCAATTTTGTCTCTTGGAACTGCCGTGGAATTAGGAATAAGATTTCAGATCTTAAGGACATCATCAATGTACACCAACCTTCCATTATTGCACTCCAGGAAACCTATCTAAAGCATAAGGACACAATTCCATTAAGGCATTATGAACTTGTACAAAAAAATGGTACAGGCAATAGAGCTTCAGGTGGGGTAGCTCTACTGATCTCGAGCTCCTTTCCCTCATCTCCTCTAATATTAAAGCCCCTCAGGGGCTCACCTTCTTTATGTGGGTACGGGTGTCCCAATCCCGAGGTTCCCAGGGATCTTTACTCCACTTATATTTTTATCCTCCTCTTCGACTTCTGCTGTCTGCTTGATCCTTCTTTCCCTCGACGGCAAACGAGGGAGCTCCCCATGAGAAGCTGTCTCCGCTCTGTTTGCTTCTTGTTTCTCATGGACAGCCAAAGTCCCCACGTGTTGGCCGTGCGTGGCAACCCATTTGAGAGACGGGTGGTGAACTGTGGTCCCCAGTTTATCAATCGGCTGGTTGCTAGTCACCTGAGTGGCTAGACTGCTAGGGATCAAGCGAAGGGGTTACTCCTTGGGCTTGGCGTTAAGGGTAGTCACTGTCCCCGGGGGTAACTCTGAGCGTATAGGTTCCGGCTAGCACCAAGGTAAGCGCCGAGGCTGGGAATGGCCAGAGCCGGTGGCTGCCTTCCCTTGTTGGGCTCCGTGGTGGGTGGGGCCGTCTGGCCTGAATTTCTACCAATGTCATATGGGCAAACGCAAATCTGTTCCCTTCGGTGGGCAACAAACTGATTCGTATAATTCGTTGACATCTATTTTTCCAATTTTTTTTATCGTGAAAAGAGTTTCTGAAACGAATGAGACTTTTCATTCTGTATCTCCTTTTTTAGTCGAAAAATGCATTGCTAGTTATTTTGGGGAAGTCAAATGTACTAAGAAACTTCGTTACGGGGATTTACTTGTGGAAGTTCAGTCCCGGAAACAATCGCAACAAATAATGAAACTGAAGAAATTTGATAACATCAAAGTGACTGTTATTCCACATTTTTCTTTAAATTCCTCCAAGGGAGTAATCACCTGCGGAGAATTATTTAATGTTGAAGAGCCCCTCAGGGGCTCACCTACTATAGGTGAGTACGGGTGTCCCAATCCCGAGGTTCCCAGGGATCTTTACTCGTTTTATGTTTAATCTCCACTACGCCTTTTCTGTCTGCTTGCTTCTTCTTTCCCTCGACGGCAAGCGAGGGAGCTCTCCATGAGAAGCTGTCGCCGCTCTGTTTGCTTCTTGCTTCTCATGGACAGCCAAAAACCCCACGTGTTGGCCGTGCGTGGCGACCCATTAGACGGGTGGTACACTGTTGGTCCCCATTGTATCAATCGGCTGGTTGCTAGCTACCTGAGTGGTTAGTCTGCTAGGGATCAAGTGAAGGGGTTACTCCTTGGGCTTGGCGTTAAGGGTGGTCACTGTCCCTGGGGGTAACTCCAAGCGTATAGGTACCGATTAGCGCTAAGGTAAGCGCCAAGGCTGGGAATGGCCAGAGCCGGTGGCTGCCTTCCCTTGTAGGACTCCGTGGTGGGTGGTGCCGTCGGGCCCGAATCCCCATCAATATCGTATGGGTAAAAAAAACTTTTCTCCCTTAATTGGGCATCTTACCGTACCAAAACCATTTGATACGTTTTTCATTGTCAAGCGCGCATCAACTGATAAAGCCCCTCAGGGGCTCACCTTCTTTAGGTGGGTACGGGTGTCCCAATCCCGAGGTTCCCAGGGTTCTTTACTCCTTTATGATTTATTCTCCCCTATGCCTTCTGCTGTATGCTTTTTTCTTCTTTCCCTCGACGGCAAGCGAGGGAGCTCTCCATGAGAAGCTGTCGCCGTTCTGTTAGCTTCTTGCTTCTCACGGACAGCCAAAAAACCCCACGTGTTGGCCGTGCGTGGCGACCCATTAGACGGGTGGTGCATTTCGGTCTCCAGTGTACCAATCGGCCGGTATCTCAGGCACTTAACTGGGCTGCTCAAGGAGATCAAGCGAGGGGGTCACCTTCTGGGGCTCTGCGTTAAGGGTGGTAGACGTTCCTGGAAGTGGCCCTTAGCGTATAGGTTCCAGCTAGCTCCATGGTGGATACTGAGGCTGGAAATTTCCAGAGCCAGCAATTGCCTTCCCTTGTAGGGCTCCGTGGTGGGCGGTGCCGTTGGTGCCCGAATCACTATTCTACTTTGCATGGGCTCTTCCTCTAAACCTTCTTTCTGTTTTTCGATCACCAATGATACTCGTTTTATTATCATTCATACGCCTATGACCTTTCATTCTGTTTCTCCTTTTCTGATTCAAAGATTAATTGTATCTTTTATTGGTGAAGTTAAAGATGTAAAAAAACTTCGTTCTGGTGATCTTCTCATTGAAGCTGCTAATAAAACACAGATTTCAATCATGAAAAAACTTAAAAAACTTGGAGATTTTCCTGTCGAAACTTCCCCCCATAAATCTTTAAATTATTCTCGTGGGATAATATCAGAAAAAGACCTACTGGCAAACACAGAACAAGAGATTGTTCAAGAATTAAATTGTTATAAAGTTATTGCAGCGCGTCGTATCCACACTAAACGAGATGGTGTCATGGTACCTACGCAGCATGTTGTACTTACCTTTTCGACTCCAGACCTCCCCAAAGCAATACGAGCTGGTTATTTACATTGTAGCGTGCGTCCCTACATTCCGAATCCTCTGCGCTGTTTCAAATGCCAGAGGTTTGGTCATTCTCAACCAAGCTGTCGAGGTACTCTTAGATGCGCCAAATGTGCAGAAATTGAACATGATTCTAAAACATGCACGACAGAAACTGTAAAATGTTCGAACTGTCTAGCTGCACATCCTGCCTATTCTAGAACCTGCCCAAAATGGTTGATTGAAAAACAAATACAGGTGACAAAAGTAAAACAAAATATATCTTATATAGAAGCTCGTAGACTAGTTGTTGGACAGACACCAAAGCCAGGTTTATCCTATTCCTCTATTCTCACTAAAAAAATTGAGATTGGCACTCAGTACGATCTCAGCGATATCAGTCCAGTTAAAGTATTAACTCCCTCTACAAACGTACATAATAAAACCACAACTTCCAAAGCTTCAAATACATCGGAACATCCAATTTTGAAGACTTCACAATACATAACTGTTGCCAAAGGACAAAAACATGCCAAAGGGAAAAATCGGAAAAAATTTATATTTCCATCACAACAGCATCCTCCACGTCCTCCTGATTCTTCCACAATGGAAGTCTCTAATGAGATTTTAAAATTAACAGCATCCTCTTCTGATTTATCGGATGTTGAAATGGATAATTCTACAACCATTTCTGGGGCAGGTACTAATGTCAGTTGCAATCCTGCTCTCAATAATTAAAATTCAAGTGTCTTGGTATTTCCTGGAATTGTTGTGGTTTTCGTTCTAAAATTCCAGATATTAAAAATTTGATTAACTCTTATCATCCTGCTGTTATTTCCCTTCAAGAAACACTTTTGAAATCAACACATCTGGTAAAAATACGTGGGTACTCAAGTACTAGAAAAGATGTAAATACAGATGGAGTCTCAACTGGTGGGGTCTGCATATTGACTTCCAATTTGTATCCTAGTACCGTTCTTCCATTACATACTTCATTACAGGCCGTTGCAATACAAATCCATTTTAAATCTCTCATAACAATCTGCAACATTTATCTTCCTCCAAATGAAACTGTTGAACAGGAAGAATTAAATTTTTTGCTTGATCAGTTACTCATGCCTTTCATTTTATTTGGTGACTTTAACGGTCATAGCACGTTATGGGGTAGTGATACTACTAATTTTCGTGGAAGACAGATCGAGAAACTTATATCGGATCATTGTCTATGTCTACTAAATAAGGATGAAAAAACTTATTTTCATATGGCTACACGCACATTACATTCATTGGACTTGGCTATTTGTTCCCCTTCACTTATGTCTTCACTGAATTTTGTTGTTGAAAGTGACCTCCATAACAGCGATCGCTTCCCACTACTTGTCTCCCATGCCGAAAGTGTTAGTGCGAATTCATTTCCACGTAAATATCTTTTCCATCGGGCTGATTGGGAAAAATTCAAGCAACTTGCTGTGATCACTGAAGAAATGATCAAATCTTCAGACTTAAATGACGCAGTTAGATACGTCACTGATACAATAATTGCTGCCGCTGATACATCAATACCTAAAAGCTCTCCTCATCCGCGCAGACTGAGAAAACCATGGTGGAACGATGCATGCCATGATGCGCTTAAGAAACAGCAAAAACTGTGGGGTATCTTCCGTCGATACCCAACTACAGAAAATTTTATTGCCTTCAAAAGTGCAAAAGCCTGTGCTCGCAGAATCCGCCGTCGAAGCGAACGAGAGTCATATATCCGATTCGCTTCTTCAATAACTTCTTCCACGTCGAGTTCTCAACTGTGGCGAAAAGTCAGAGCAGCAAATG
>JAOUZG010020120.1:0-36325 GCA_026289955.1 Argiope argentata
TCTCAAAACAACGCGCACAATCTAGCAGCTACTAGACTATTCCTTTCACCAAACCAATCAAGCTGGCGCGAGGCTCCTCGCCAACGTCGTCATCTTTGGCGAGTTTTCGTGCCGCTCGCCCGCTTGTAACATTGCCCCCTCCTCAAGGACTGCACGTCCCAGGCAGTAGAGACCCCGAGCAGAAGACACTCAAAAGTACAATAACATAGACATTCAGTTTCATACATGAACATTGAAAAACAATTAACATAAGGAACACTATTTACAAATATACAGGTCATATTTACATAAATGAGGAAACCATGGTTTCAACTAAGTATTTGACAAGTCTCCATAATAAGGGGCTAGCCGGTCGTAATGTACTACTCTTGGTTTTGAGTTCGGTGAGTTCCTTATTCGAACCACGACGTCATTCAGTCTTTTCAGGACTGTATAAGGGCCTTCCCAGGAAGACTGAGGCTTCGGAGAGAGTCCCTTTCGTCGAATCGGGTTCCAGAACCATACCTTGTCACCTTCCTTGAATTCATGTCCGTTGGCTTCAGTGTCGTACCTGGTCTTCATCTTCTCCGTCGCTATGTCGATCCGATCTCGGGCAACCCTGTGTACGTCTTCTAAACGGGCCTGGAGGTCTTGAACACAATCCACAGGCGAAGAAGGCGTATCCGGTGGACACCCGAACTGAGGATCACAGGGCAGTCGGAGTTCTTTTCTATTTCCATTGTCCGTCCCAGGAAGAGGTCCTAAGATGTCTGAGGCGAGTCTCTCCAACGATGCACCTACAGTATACCGCTGTAACTTATCACGACTGCGTGTTTCCGGTCGTTTACGGACGTTACAGTCATCACATGTCCTGCACCATTCTCGAACATTTTCTTTCGTGTTGTTCCAATGGAAACGCTCCCGGACATTCCGAGTTGTCTTCATGACTCCGAAGTGACCACCTGCAGGACTGCTGTGTAAATCCTTCAGTACTTGATTTATCCTTGATCGGGGAAGTACAAGTTGCCACTTAAATGACTTCCCATCTTCGGACTCCCATTTTCTATACAATATGCCATTTCTAATTTCAAGTGAATTCCAGAGAGCCCAATAACGTTTAGTTCCAGTACTGAGACTTGAAATGTCCTGCCAGTCAGGTCTTGAATTGTTTGATTCCATAAATTCCATAATCGGTTTAATGTCAGGATCATTTATTTGTTCTTTGCGAACCTCCTCATCACTCCAGGGATCAGATTGAGGTGGGATAGCTCTTGTGACTCTGCGCACAGTTGGTGTATCAATCCCAGTTTTCTTTTCCGCAGAGGAGCAGTTGCGACAACCTTCGGAGCAGGGCTTCCTTGATATGGCATCTGCACTTCCTCCTACAGACCCTGAATGGAAAAGTGTCACGTCTTCTGATGTGGAGTGCAGGGAGTTATTTTTGAAATCGATTACAAAATCAAACTTCTTCAGAAAGTCCATACCAAGTATGAAATCATCTGTAATTTCCGCTACGTAGACGACATGGTCATAAGTTGCATTCCCAAATCTAATTTCAGTATTCATTTTCCCTATAATTGGGATTCTGTCACCAGTGACCGTTTCGAGGGTGACGCAGGACGGTGTCCAGAGAATTTTCCTTCCGAGTTGTTCTGCAACATCTCTACGCATGATGGTCACGTTGGCTCCTGTGTCAACGATCATTAGGTAGGGGATTCCGTTGACGAAGGCATCTACAAATACACCATTTTCACCACCGCCTCTTGAAGATATCTGTAAAACTCTCAAGCGGTTTTCCTGGTTGCTTCTAGAAGAGTCTTTAACCCGTTTATCTAAGCGGACTGAACAGTTCCTTCGAACATGGCCCTCTTCGCCGCATTTCCAACATTTCACAGTTCTCTGGCCATGTTTGTTGGACCTTTCACCTCTTTTCCGGATAAACTGGAAAATTGTTTTCATCATTTCAAATAGATTTTGCATCGATGAATCTGATTCATCTTGAACCGCAGCACCTCTTACTGAGTGGCGATCCCTCCGTGAAGCTTGCTGAGCGGCTTCAAATTTCATTGAGTAAACCAAAGCTGATTTCAAGTCCTTCAATTCAGCCATTCGCAGGGACTTTTGTATCTCTGGATCTCTCACACCGTCTATGAAATACTGCAGGGCCAATGTTTCCCGTACTTCGGCTGGACAGTCGGAGAAGGCAAGATGGGAGAGTCTCTCTACATCTGCTGAAAGCTCTTGCAGGCTTTCATTTGATCGTTGTTGCCGGGTCTTTAACTGAAGGCGGCTATAGTCCTTGAGGCATTTTTCTCCGAAGCGCAACTCCAGAGCGCTTGAAAGAGCATCAAAGTCCAGATGTTGATCTTCGGGAACAGTTTTTAAAATATCAGCAGCCTCAGCCCG
Source organism: Argiope argentata (assembly GCA_026289955.1). Classification (NCBI taxonomy): domain Eukaryota; kingdom Metazoa; phylum Arthropoda; class Arachnida; order Araneae; family Araneidae; genus Argiope; species Argiope argentata. Next base: position 2,386 of record JAOUZG010020120.1, read on the forward strand.
TAGTGATGCAGCCAGTTGACGAGCCTTCGCGACAGGTTCCCAACCATTGGCTTCTGCGACGATGGAGAATTGAGTCTTATAAACTTGCCATGATGTTTTTCCGTCGTACGTTGACACTTTAATACTTGATTTAGGAATAACTGGCACATGTTGAGCTATTTCAGGTTCTCGAACATTCGGGGATTGTTTTTCAGGTTTTACTTGTACACCTTCCATTTTCTTCAATTTTTCCACAACTTTCCTCTCCATTTCCTGTTCAAAGTTGTTCAATCTTTCGTCCACTTTTTCAAACTTCTCCTCAAAACTACGGAGTTTTTCAACATTCTGCTCACAACTCTCCTGAATATTACGAATCTTAGTATCGTTCTCTTGGACCTTTTCCGCCAAAGCATCCACTTTGGTGTTGATTGCTTCAACAATACACCTTGTATTGTTGGGTTGGTCTTGTTCTATCTTCTCCATCTTCTCTTGGCCTTGTTTTATCCCTTCTTTCATTTCTTTAATGAAAGCAAAAAGCTGTTCAAATTTTGCTTTATCTGCTTCCTCCATCGCTCTAGTCTTCACCATTCAACCCCACTTCTGACACCAGTTGTTACGTTTTCAGCGTAGCGGGTTCGGATTGAATGGACTTCAGTTGAGGACAGCACAAACAAATTTATTTATTTCTATTTACAGTTATTTACAGTAAAAATAATTGATAAAGTAAAAATTTTAGATAAGTACAATTCAACAATAATCAGGCACTCACAGCGTAAATGCAAGTCTTACGCACAATATACACAGTTTGAAAAACAGCTATTGTATAGCACAGCAGCAGTAAATCACAGCGAGCTCAATATCACAGCGTTAACAGCAAACGCAAACACAGCTCACAAATAACAAATCCTCTAGATCAGCGAGACGCTTTTCATTTCAGAGCAAACTCTCAACTAACTCGATCAAATCACTATAGCAACTAACTACTCGCTCCGGCTATTCGTTCTTATATAGCCAAAAAGCGCGTGCACCTGAATCTCGTGAAAATTCTCAAAACAACGCGCACAATCTAGCAGCTACTAGACTATTCCTTTCGCCAAACCAATCAAGCTGGCGCGAGGCTCCTCGCCAACGTCGCCATCTTTAGCGAGTTTTCGTGCCACTCGCCCGCTTGTAACAATATATATAATAATAATTGACTTCTAAACGAAAACACAAAACGAAATTCGAATTCTTGTTTATTCCAAAACCACAAATCGCAACAAGAACGGTTTACAAAGCCTCTTCTGAAATACAGCGTTGAGTTCATCTTCTTATGCCCAGAGAGTTGAGTTGTTGCAAAGTGTAACAACCCAAATCTAATGTGAATATCTTATGCATAAGCAATAACTGTTTAAAGTCACAAATAATTATCTTTTACATTCGACCATCCTGATTATGGGACGACCTCGTCCTTCTAATACAGCTTATAGTTCTATAAGTGGTGTGATAATCTTCTAACTCTTGTTGGTCGAGTGTTCTGTATACTTGAATTTTCATCTTAATCGTCATTGCAATAACTGGTAGTTGGATCATCATTGTCACCATCAGATAAATCTTCATCTTCAGTGATAAGGTGAAACAGTTTCAACTGAGAAGCATGAGCGGTAGTTCTATGATTAGGTTGTCTTTTTCTCCCTTGTCCAACTGTGCTTAGGTCAGTGACTTGATAAGTATCCGTTGGTAATACCTTGATGACGGTTAAAGGGCCTCTGTATTTAGCTTGAGTTTTAGAATTAGGTAATAAAGTTTGTTCAGATAGTCCTCTTACAACCACGACATCCCCTATATTGTAATTTTGTGCTCTACATCGATGCTTATCATAATTCTTTTTCATGTTTTCTTGCGCAACCCTAATATTTTTTGGGCACCTCTTTGCAATATGGTTGGTTCTACGTACTCATTATACGTTGGAAGCAGATCTTGAAGAAAATATCCCAATTTTACTGGTGTGTATCCATACAAAAGTCCAAAAGGAGTTTTTCCAGTCGACTTACTCGGGACCAGTTGATGCATCGTTGTTCTTCTGGCAATATCTTATCCCATTCTTTGTGAGATTCTGTTTGAACACTAGATGATATCATCTGAATGAGTATTCGATTAATTCGTTCGACTTGTTCATTAGCCCGAGGTCTTTGACTGGAATTTAATATATGCTTAATCCCAAACTGTTTCAATAGTCTTCAAATAAAGATGAAAAACAACTTCCCTTGTCTGTAATGATACAGTCGACAAGGGCAACCAAAATCATTTGTAAATTCGTCTAGGTACTTTAAAATGCTTTTAGTTGAACAACTAGGACATGGGAGAAAACGTACAAATTTAGTCATATTGTCAACAAAAACTAACAGTTCTTTATTCTTAGTCGTACTTGTTACAAAAGGATCAAGATAATCCATGGAAATAATTTCGAATGGTCGACTTCCAGGTGATATAGAATTCAATTTGCCTTCGCTTTTTCCTCCTGGTGCTTTTGAATATGCACATACAACACATTGTCTAATATGTTGCTTAATGTAGCTTGTCATACGGGGAAACCAAAATTGTTTACGTATCATTTGAATTACCTTTCCCATTCCAAAATGGCCAGCGAAGACGTGGAACTCGTTTCGTGTATTTTGCAAATCACCAGATTCATGATGAATGCGATAAAGTATTCCATTAATGAGATCAAAACTTTCAGCTAGCTGCTTTTCTTCTCGTGTTCTTACTTTCTGTGGTTTTTTTAAAGAAGATATAATATTTTGTAGATCTTTATCTTGAGCTTGTATAATGGCTACCTAGTCTTCTTCAGTAGAGATGTAAAATACTTTAGGGTGACTAGTTAGTTCTACAGGACTAGTAACTTCAACTTCATCTAATGGTGTATAAGATCTTTCTTCAATGGGGTCAATTCATGGGTCACGTGTCACGTACCAAAAAAACCGATTCTGTTCAATTTTCAACCATTCTGCGCATCTCGCGATGTCTGCCGATAACGTTGGTGAAAGCATTGCAGTCAGTTGTTGCAGTTGAATGTTACTCTAGCCGAATAATTATGAAAAACATTTAATATTTTTTAAATTTAATATTTTGAATTATTTTCACCAAACTTTTGTATTGTAATTTTATTTCTTATCCTAAAATTTCTATTAGTATTTTCAATGCAATTATTTTTTGTCTAATTAATTAATATCACTTTTTAGTTTGCTTGCTACCCTTTTATTTTTTACTTTCCCATATATATTTTTTTGTCCAAAAGATACATTTGTACAAATGGCTATGGTGGTGTTTTTGAAAAATTACATATTTTCTTTTCTTTTTTTTAAATTTAAATGTTAAATCACGGAGAAAAAGAACATATCCTTCTCTGTAGGATGAATTTTATAAATATAATTTTTAAAAATAAATATTACTCTTTGATACATTAAAATTTTGGAGCTTAACAATAAAATTATTGCATTTTTTTTTCTTAAGTAATGATTTTTATTTGAGACTTTGATGTTTTCAGTTTGCTCAGAAGAAAAAAAACATGAAACTCAAAATTTTATATATATAATAAATTTTGTCTACAATTATGAACTATAAAAGGTATAGATACCATTTTTTAAAAATCTATTCAACCAGAACCAGTTATTATATTTCAAATTTTAGAAATCATTAATAGACAAGCAAGTAAAATTATGTCTTCATAAAAAATTAAATAAAATACATATGATAATTATTTTTTTAAAAAATATATGATTAAATGGATGTTTCAGTGCTCTGACCTATTAAAAACAACAACTCAAAAGCTGTTTATCAACATTTCTTTTTCTAGGCACAAAGAATATAAACATAGTATGGCAAGAATGTCAGAAATGATGAAATCAATTTTATTCATCAGAAACATCCTGAATACTGAACAACATTTTTTTATCACTTATAAAAACATAATATTGAGCAATACACTTTTAAAGCAGAACATACCTGAAATATATTTTAAAATTTTAAAATTTCATTAACAAAAAATACTCTGAACGGATATAAAATGAAACATACAATACAGTAAATTTAATAAACAAGAATAAGATCATGATATATGCAAATATAAAAGTAAAATAGGATACAAAGAGGAGTTGAAAGATTATGCTTTTATAGAATTCTATGATTCAAAATCAATAGGTTAAAGAAGTAGAAAAAAAGTGAAACACTCATGTAACAAGGAAGTAAGAAATAAAAAAATATATAACAAACAGAAGTTGATTTTCAATGAAAAGACCAATAATTTTTAAACCAAAAATCACTGAAGTGCACAATAGCATAGCATGATATTGTGATAACAACCAATTTCAGTTTAAATAAAGAAACTAACGACATTTAATTCTAACTATAGCAACAGTTGCGTGACATAAATTTGACTTGAATCTATTACAAATAAACAAATGTATTTAAAAAACTAGTAATAATGATCTCTGGAGCCATCCATTTTGCTCTTCAATTATTAGATGCGATTACATAGCAATAACAAAATAATATGAATTACTTCAAGGTAAAGAAAGCTTTGAGGTTCATACTCAAAAAGCAAAACCTCAAAATGCATTTTATTATAATGTCTGTTCCGTACTTGTAAAATCACGCCTTTGGCGCTGGGATATCTTCCCTTGGCGAACTCTGTAACCACTTCAACCTGACAACCATATAATATCTCAGAACAGTTTCTGAAAGCTAACACGCAATGAAATAAACGCATTTATACAGTCCATTCGCAATTATGATTTTATTACGCAAACACCGCACATTTTGGTCCTAAGTGAACCGGAGGTCAACCAGATCTTATGGATTAATTCTTATCATTGAGTTTGATAAATTCTTTACGCTAAATATGGCAGAGTAGTACATAAATGTAGTACTCTGCCTCACTTTGCAAAGTGATACAGACTGCTACACCATTTTCAACGAGAGAGCTCTAATGAATAGCAAGACGAGAGCGCGTATAGTGAGAACGCAGCTACAGGAAAAGTCGCTATCGATAGATTGTGATAGAAAAAGTTACAATACAAGAGCGAAAGTCATTCGCATTGACAGCATTGCTAGAGAGCACAGATTACAGAAATCTGGTTTTCCATGTGGAACCCGGGAGGCCAACCAGACGTCCCAATCGCTTTTTTACGCGAGGTATCACCTAAACAATCATAGATTGCTTAAGTCCTAATCCCTGTTTCTCATATTTGCCGAATAATATAGATGTCAAAAGTTTAAAATTTTGAACTGAATTCAGATCATGTAAAATCAACTGAAACTGCATCTCACACATTCCTAATGAAAAATTAAATTTTGAAGACAACTGAAAACAGTAAGTTAGATGTTAGTGATTAATAAGTATTCGCGACGTGTGGATTTTGCAGCTCAGTTAAATTAACGTATAGCAGCTTCCATTATTCTACACGACAGTGTTTTAGGAAATTTTACACAACAAATTGCTATACGTAGAATTTTTTCGATAAACATTAAAAATCATCAAAAATAGCAAAACGATGCTTCCCGCTTCTCCTTAAATTTTTAAATTTAGAATGAAATCTTTAGAAATAGATATGCGCTGTGGTTTATTATTGAAGCCGAGCTTTTGATGTCTAGCTAAATTTTCGGCTCAAGCAAATCCCGATAAGTGCAACTTACAAAAATGCTTGATATTATGTTTGAATTTAAGCAAACTGTTGAAGTTTTTAATTAAATAGTAATGATTTTCAAATAAAAATAAATCTACTTCCCGATAATTGTTTGAACTGACATATAAAGAATTGAATATGTCGGTATAATGCTTTTAGGGTTTTCGATTTCGTCTGAGAGGTTAAGATCAAATTTTCTCTTTTGAGGGGTGATTTATGTTCTTCATTTCTAAAGGCTGAGAACTTGGGGGGCTCGATTTAAAAGACCATACTACGTTTTATTATTAATTGGGGGGGGGGGGGGATTTTATATTTAGCTTTAGAAATATATATAACTACAAAATATGAAAGAGAAATCTTAGCTACAAAATATGAAATGCTATCACTTACCACTATCCATGCTGTGAAACTCAAACTTGAGTAGATTTCTCTCATAAGCTTACGGTGTAAGAGAGGAGTTTATATAGTGTTTAGCAGCCTTGAGCCGTTTAAAAATAACTCACGCTAGCAAGCACATGATCTTTGCAAGGGGATAAAAAGAATTTACTAGATATAATCTTACTTAATTGTTTAACATATTTTCCCCAGCTGGTTTTCCTTAACTGATTTTCTTTACATAAATTTAAAAGAAGGTCAACAAGGGAAAAAAAAAGGATTAGCTAGGGGTAAATATATAATCTTAGAAATAAAGCATTTGACGAGATCCAAATTGTTTCTTTGCAAAATCTTTATTTCGATACGAACAAAAACGTGTTATTGAATGTTTCTTTGTCGAATTTTAATTTGTAACAAAATCTTTTTTAATGTTGAGATGTGGAGGAAATAGAGACACGAAAACACAGTTTGAAAATTTTATATTCGAATTTATTGTTTCATAAAAAGAGTTTTACAAATGTAATCACATATACAACATTTGTTCATTTCACATAAAACATGAATCAATTCATTTTCTCTCAAAATATATTTTACAATAATAATAATAATTCATAGAGTTTTTTTACTGTTATGGAAAGACATTATAATATATACAATCATCTCTTTTAACAGAATAGAGAGTGTGAACGAGTCATTAGCTTTCGATACATTTCACAGAAATATTCATTTATCCAATTTTTATACACAAAACAACAGGTGAATAACTTCATCGTCATTCAGCAGCTTGAAATATCCAAATTGAAATCTTGAACAGCCGCTTTCGTCAAATTCACTCTCTCTTGCAGTCAATAAACAATCGAAGATCGAATCATAAAGATTTTTGCATGTAGAATGTAGTTTGAATCTTTCATCTGGATCTGTTCTATGTAACAAACAAAATCCAAATCGATCTGAGGAGCAGTCACCGTGAATGTATTGAACAATCTCAGAATTATTCAATACTTTGAAATATACAACTTTCTTCGAATGATCTAGAGACTGGCGTAAAACAACATGTTGCACAATATCGATAAACGAATTGAATAAAGCAGGATGGATGTACAAATATTCCTGCGTAGAGCAAGCATCGCAAATTACATATCCGTATTTCTCCATGGTTGCAGCTGTACTGAACATTCGAGACAGTTTAAGTCTGTATATAATCATGTTGCAAGCTGTACTCCAATAGGAGAGTGTAGTATCCTCCACCCCCTGATTTTCATCTTAGAAAAGTTTTCTTTTTTCAAATTTTGGAACATATTTTCTGCAGATTCATTAGAACTATTCTCTTAAAGACATGGTTAATCACTCCTTCGTGTAATTGCGTCAAATCCAAAGAATCGCATTGAGTAATTTTGTCAATGTGCTGGGAAAGTAATGAGCCGGGAATTGACTTGTGTTTCAAGAGCATATCCCAATCCAATATATCGCTTAAGAGTCGGATAGTATTTTCGCTGAGATCTTGATACCTAGATACTAAAGTCATATCCAAAAGCCGATTATGATCTATGATAAATCCCTCGCTCAAAACTTGGAATTGGGAAATTCGCTTCCAATCTAAATCTGTCTGAAATTCGAGCATAAAGTTTGGAGATAGAGACTGAAATTCTGAAATTAGTGCCAGATTTATGGGATCTCCTCTTGCCAAACATCGTCTGATGAAAGTTTCTTACATTTTCTGGTATCTGCATAGCTTTTCAAAGTCAAGTCTACTTCTAAACTCTTCCATAAACTCTTCAGAAAGCTTTTGATATTGAGATATAACAGAAAAATCCAAACGATCTTGAAGCGATCTCATAATCTCCTCTGTGACAGGAGTGTTTTTTGAAAACTTAACCCAATCGAAATGTAGGCTCCCCATGTTCTTAATAGTTTTATGTCTAATAACATACTAAGAGTACTATCGTTTCAAGTTTCTTTTATAGCATATAATTCGATTTTTTTTCATTATGTTTTGACGTCATTGAATTTCAAGCAAGACTTTTCGATTGATTTTTTAAAACTTTTCATTATTTCTTGTTCATTTCTTAACAGCTCTTATCCATTTTGTAACATAAAATTCATAGGCTTGAATTCTTGCGAATAATGCGATAAATGACAACAGGGATGTAGCTTTAGTTTTTGTTGTACGAAACGTTTCACGATGATTTCGTTTCTCTCTTTATCTTGAAGACTTAGAGGATGTAGCGATAGCTGTCTAGAAATTTTATATAGAAAATATAAGCATAAATGTCTTCAAGTAAACGTATCAACATCTTGGAAACATATTCTGTTGAAAAGTATACTCCTAGCGTTTTGTTTTAAGAATGAAACAATATCTTTTTTAATAGGTGGAAGCCCATAACTATCTAAATAATAGACTGTTTCATCTCGGAAATATGCGCAAACCCAATGACTGCCTGATTGAGCCTTATCGTCTAAGTTAATAACAAAAGAAACAAAATCGCCTTTTACTATGGGTAGCGAATCGCAAGCATAAACACCTCCGAATTTTCGTTTTATCAAAGAATCCCTACATGCGAGACGACAAATCGTTATCGTATCCATTTTTAATAATCGATAAAAATTCTTCGTGATCTATCAATTTCTATGGTGTTTCGAAATTCTGAATAAACCTCCAAACTCACCGTCTCTGTGAGTGCTGTGCAGAGTTTGATTTCAATCGATATATTTCCGTTTTTAACAACGCTGGTGTGGGACTCGTTAGATGCGAAATCAGGGGTTAAATCAATTGCATGCAAAGCATTACCATTTTTATATTCGTCATAGTTTATGTTAATGTTTTGAAAATTATGATAGCGATTCAAATCAGTGAAAAGGCTCAAATAGCTGCGAGCGTAAGAGTTGGAACCAAAATCTGGGGTATAAGGTTTTCCGGGTATGTTTTATTTCCATCTGAAATACTTAAATAACTCAAATCGTAATGCGAAAATTTAAAAGGATTTTTAGCTAGATTTCCATTTAAAGCATCATTCGCCACGAATCCTAAAATGATTCGCGATGGAAGGGGACCGATAAACGCATTAGAAATCGTTAAACTGTGCAGCCCTTTTGCTAAGGAGAATGTTCGAACATCTGCTCGCCTTATTGGGAGTTTCATCGAACCGTGCTCAAGAGCTTTTTCTTGCGCTATAATTATAGAAGGTGCAACATTTACTTTTCGAATAAAAAGACTCGCCGATTGAATGATAATTTTACAATCGGGAATAGTAGACATTAACGCAAATTCTGATTTGTGTTTGATCAATCGAATTCTTACATCCACGCATTCGGTAGTAAACGTGCCTGACTTGCTATATCCATATGGAGAGGCCCAATTACATCTAGTACTTTCGATTCTGTTGATAATTTTTGTCGCTCTCTAAATCCTAAATTAGCCGAATTTGCTCCCTTCATATCGAAGTGTTTTGCTGTATCCTTGTAAAATAACGCAGAAGTTAACATAGTCTCTTGAGCAGTTTTTGACGAAAATAACAAACTATCTATATAAGCCCGATATGCATAATTGACCTGATTCATAACTTGGCGATCATTTAAAAATACGCTTAACTCTGAAAAGAGAATGTTTAAGATATAATTTATGGGAGCATTGTGATCTGTATTCAAAAGATTTGTGCCGTTCTTCTTAACAACTTTAACTTTTAAATATAAGATACTATGCGCTAAGTCGCGATATTGAACTCCATTTCCGCTGATGAAAAATTCTAGAGGGGAATTGTCAGTGATTGATGCGACTGGTTGAATTTCTGCGAAAGAACTTCCATCGATTGCTAGCTGAACAGCGTTTTCGCTGAACAAATCTAACTCGGTTTTCAGACAAATAGCCATTATGAGAAGATGTTTTCCGCTCCGTTCTGTTTTTTTTTCTAGGTCGTTTTTTCTTCCCGGAATGTGTTTTTCTCGCCGAGCGTTTTCTTTTTATACCCCTTCCATGTTGAAGTTTTTGAAAGATATCATCTTTAATTTGTCCGGAGGTTTCTCTTAATCGATGTTTAGCAGAATCTCTAAACGAGGCGCCCTCTGACATATCGCTCAGAACATTCTTACCAGTTCTTAAGAACTGACTGCCTAGATATTTTCCCGCTCTCATTGCGAGTGGGGTGATGAAACGTCTCAAATCCCTAAAAAACCCATAACCTCTCTGATAGGGAACTCCTGTGAAATAAACATTCCCCCCTGTTTGTTGGAGGCGGTAATAAGCCTCACAGCTTCTACTGTCCAACTGCATTTTCGCTAGTCTTGAGAGCATGTGAAAACTCTGAGGGAAAATCTGCTAATTTATAGCTTTGCATCGGAACGAAAGTATAACATACGTTTTACCCCCGCTCAATGTTATGTCGGTAGCAAAGCTCGTTTTCAATTCAATGAGCACTGTTTCTGTGTACGATTTTCGCACAGGAAAGTATAGAGGTCGATCGTAATATTTAACTATTTGGTCTTCTTTCTCGTGCATGCAGGGAATGATTCGCAGAAGCGGAGCAAAGGAATCTCCAACTTGATGCGATTGCACTAGATAGCTATAAATAAATATTTCAGTTATTCCTCTGCTTAAATCAAGAGAATACTGGGATTCGTAGTTCCCGCTTTTAAACAAAGCCTCATTAAAACCTAACATTTCCGCTAAAGGTTTCGCAAATCTTATTTCATAATACTCTGGAACGTGAAGCTTAGTTTTCGAGTTTTTTAAGAGCGATGGTTTCACATATTTAAACGAGCTAAATAAATCCGAAGGTGTTTTATATATCCCTGGATTAATAACCAAATCTTTCGAATGTTTGATAGAATTCACAAACGAGGGGTATTCTTTGATAATCACTCTAAAAGAATCGCGACTGTTCACGTGAGCTAAATAATCAACGTTCAATTTCTGCGTCTGATTGATGACAGTATTATCTCGGAGATTCATTTTACGTAACAGCGAAGACCCTGTAAATTTTTTTATAGGAATTTCGACATATTTCGATAAAATTATAGAAACCTCAAACGTGCGACTATCGTATTCAAACTTTATGTGTTCATTCATATTTATCGATGCTAGATGCCTATTTAAGATTTCAAACAAAACTCTAGGCTTGTGTATTGTCATCTTTCCGAATATTGAAAACATTTCAATATCTACTTCTAGGATGCTTTTAGGTAAAGAATCGACAATTTTCAGCTCTATATCTACTGGAGATTGCTGAGAGGGGCGAAATCGATAATTTGCCGAAGAGCTCAGAATGGTATCTTCGTTAGGCATATGTAGCATATATAACAATTTAGATTCTTTCAAGATATGCAATTCCATATCTTTGTGAATGTGGAATGTGACTGTCGCAGCTCTCGAATCGTATTCAAATTTTATTTTAAATTCACCGACAGCGTCTGCGATTTTTCTGTTCAAAGCTAACCAAAATGCATCAATATCCTCTGATTTATATTTAATTTTTATTTCGTGTTCAAATTGGTCCGTAACCACTGCGTCTTCTTTTTCATACATAATAGTATAGGAATTGTTATGATTGCCGATATTAAACCAATTGCGATGAATGGATACTTCCGATAATGCCACTTCCCAATCGCCAAGTAAGACTAGAGGAGCTGATAATTTAGTTCTATATGCAGATTGTTTATTCGAGGGGAAATAATCCATGCTCGAATCACTTGATAAAGTGATGTAGAACTATTTTACGTCATCCGTTCTGCTTTTATCCAAGAATTGAAACGATTGTGAAATCCTTTCCATTTAACGAAATGCTCCTTCTTTTTTCCCCTGCCTCTGCTTTTCAAAATTTTTTCGATTCTCCAAAAATCATTAGATGTCTTTGTTACTTTCTGCAGTTCTTGCTCGTGAAACCGCTCTCGCAGAATTTCGTGTTTCAAATCTTCTAAAATGTAAGTTGCTGGCTTGGAGGGAAATCTTTTCCGTATTGTAAAGATCTCTTCAGACCAATTTGGCAAAAATCCTCTACGAAATGTTTTTGCAGTTTTGGAAATTCTGAATTTATCGCCAATGTTAAATTTGAATTGAAATTTGTTTTTTAAATCATATAATTTGCGAAAAATTAACGACCCATGCTCTTCCCTCACTCGAGCAGGGGTAAACCCAGTACTGCGGTGAACGCTATTGTTGTAAGCGTTTAACACATCATCTAGAATGTCGATGTATTTATAAGAGCCTCTGTGAGTAAAAATCCGAAATAGTTTATTCTTCAGAGTTCGGTTAAATCTTTCAACAACGCTTGCTCTGTATTCACTATACGAGCTGTAATGGTTTACGCCATGTTTTTTAAACAACCCTGAAATTAATTTGTTATAAAATTCAGTTTCGTGGTCTGTTTGTATGTTTCGAATTTTGTGTTTCATTTTTTAAACAATTTTTTAAATGCTTCTAGCACAGAATTAGCATTTTTCTTTTTCAAAGGAATCGCGTACGCGTACTTTGAAAATACGTCTATTGCTGTTAAAATATATTTAAATCCTCTATTGAATTTGGAATATTTCGAAACATCTACTAAATGGCATTGCGTCCAATACCAAACGATAACACTTGTCTTCTCTTAAATTTCACGCAAATCGGTTTGTGAAGAGTATAAGCATCTTGTTTCTCAAGCCATCTTTTAGTTTCCTGCTGAGACAGATTCGAAGCTTTTGAAAGCCTTGCAATTCCTCCGAAGGAAGCTGGATGTTTAACATCATAATAAATGTCATTTAATATTCTATCCACTTGCTGTGGCTTTGGCTTCTCATTTTCCATGGCGGTTCTGCTTCACGTTCAAAAGCTCTCTCGCCTGCTGATCTGGATCGTCGGCGGTTGGGGCTGAAAAGGGGAGTCGAAACTCTGCGACTATCGTCTTTTATCGGGCAAAAGTCGAAATCATCAAAAGGTGAATCAGGACCTTTCAATTGTTTTAGAACATTATTGTTGGAAATCCACGAGTGAGGTATATTGATGTCAATAATTACTTTTATAAATTTTTCGAGATGTTGCGGTTTTTCTAGTTTTTTCGAATTCCTCATCACATAAGAAAATAAATCCACAATTTTCGAACCTTTAATAGGAACTCCGCTTTCTGTCATTTCCCCATTTTCGTTCCAGTGGTACAAACGCGTTTTGAGTTTTTCTACTATAGCTGGTACGTATTTTTCATATGCTCTTGGCACAGTGTATCTTATATCTCACAATATTGGATCTTCGTCTTCTATCTCCCGCCCAGGAAGCTCTTCTGCTTGGTTTGTTGTTGGTTTATCGGCTATCGTGACGGGAATGGGTGGAGCTGGCTCTCTCACTGTTTTTTGATATCTCATAATCAACTGAGACAGCAGCTTAGCTCGCTGGTCGTTCGGTAATTGGGATTCATCGAGCAAATTCAATATGCTTTGTTTCAAATCCGATTCGGGTGCTTTGGAACGACGATATGCAGCTAATAACTCAGGAGGAACCAATGCCATTTTTTTTAGCCATGATAACTTTCTTGTGAACAGAGGATGGGAAGTTTCTGTTTATAAAGGTTTCTGCTCCCCCATAGCTTTGGAGAGGGGGATGCCAATTCTTGAATTCAAATAAGCGATTTTCAAATTCTGTTACCAATTGCACGACCGACCATTCCAGCGACTGCAGACGCAATCGCAGGCAAAATCAGAGGTAAAAATCCACCACCTTGATTAATGAGGATTTTTTTCTTATGATTTAATTTTGTATTTTTATTTGCAAGCTTTCGTAAACAGGTTTTATATTTGCACAATTTTTTCTTGTTAACGGGAACGTTACCCATCAATACGTTCAAGCAAATTTCACATAATGCTAGAATTTGTGAAGTTGAGGCTGTTGTTAGCAGTGATCGTCTTTGTTTGGGAGATGCTTTTGAAAGCAAATCCACAAATGAATAATGACCGCACAGTTTATTTTTCATTTTGATTTGTAAATCCAGTAAATGCCGCTACTATCTGGAAATAAACTATCACGTAGTCTATACTCGTCGCTCGTAAGAGAATGTATGTCAATCAACAAATAAGAAAAAGGCTCGATAGTTGCGCTTTTATAAGCTTCGAGAAAAAAGTTGGATTTTGATGGATACAACTGTCGACCTAAGCAATTTATTTGATTCATATCTCTCGCATTTTTAAACAGAATATATAGTGTGTGTTCAAACTTATAGTCCTTAGGTATTTGTTTTGAAAATAAAGACTCTGAAGAATGAGTATACAACTCGCTCTGCAATGATGTGAAATAACTGTAAAGAGCTGAGCAACTTTTTCATCTAAAAATAGCATTAAATCATCAATAACGAACAAATCAACATCCTCATAATTCTCAGGTAGACCATTTACAAACTCAATGTTCTTAGAAGCTTCATTTATGAAGGATGGAGGGCTGTAGTAGTAACACCATTTAATTTTTTGCGGTTGATAATCGTACACATTGTTGCCCAACATCTGACATACCAAAGAGGATTTTCCCGATTGGCTAGGACCAATAATGCAGCATGTTGAAGGGTATTTTAACTTCAGCATACTTCACAGACTTTTTTAAATTCTAACTTTGTTAATTGAACACTTAAAATTTGAGGTTTCAAATATCTTGACTCGTTCGAGTGAGCCGCTTCCGACCAGAAATATCTTATATCGAAGATCGTCTTATCATTTTTATAGCAAACGTGGAGAAATAATTTTCGACCGAGATGCTTGGACAGAAAGCACGAGGTGTTTGTGATATTAACTTTTTCAGGCGTATCTCCTGGTGAGTGCACACTCGTCATAAGTAAAATGAATTCTATTACGATAACAAGCAACAAGATAACTACTTGAAAAGATTTGTATTTTTCGAAAGAAGGCATCTTCACAAAGAGAATTTTTTACATAATACGTTAAAGACCTGCTCGTTAATGAAAGTTTCCATGCACGGATCCCTATTTATAAGCCGTTGTGAGAACGAGAGAAGAAACCCTATTTTTATGATAGTCATTTCATCGCAAAATAAAGATTTCTAAAAACAACTCTTCATTAATCGGAGCGATCGCAGCGAGGTGCGTTAAATCCGTTCCGCAGAATTGATCAATCTCTTTCATTTTAATCAAAGAGAACTGGAGCGCTTACTTTTATAAGCTTGAAAACAACCTCCCCCCATATATCAGCGCTCAGATTTTTACTGACTAGATTCGAACTCGTGTCTTTTCAGTTATCAAAAAAGATTCGATAGTCTAGAAATATTTTACGCGTTCCTTACCTTCTATACTATCGAACCTCTGCCGAACTTGGTTAAATTTTGAAGTACTTTTAACTCAAAGAACGATTATTTTTTTTTACAGAATGCACTATTTTATTTCTCCCTCTATAACGTGTTTCAAATTTATTTAAATTTAATCTTGAGTTGCGTTTTAAACACTCGCACGATATCTTCAAGGACATATTTTGCTATCTCCTAGATTTTTATTTTCCTCATCTTGGATCTTTTTTCTTTAATGTCAGTCCTTGTAACAAATATTAATAAGGTTTCAATTAAGGTAAGTAACAATGCAATCCGTTCGTTAATCAGATATCTAATCGTTTAGATTCAACTCGCGTTTTTCGCTTCAGCGTTTTTCACTTCACCGGTGCTTTTCCTCTGCTTACAGCTCTCTCTCTTTGAAATATTATGTCTCTATCACTTTGCGGCGTTTGCATTTCTCACTATGCACGCTCTCGTCTTGCTATTCATTAGATCTCTCTTTTTGAAAATTGTGTAGCAGTCTGTATCACTTTGCAAAGTGATGCAGAGTACTACATTTATATACTACTTGGCAGATATCACATCGCTTAATCGCAAGCGTGGCAGCATCAAAATCCAGCTTACGAAATTGAACAATGCCCTGACTGAAGGACAAAACCAAATGGACATTCCCGAACTTCAAGCGCAACTGGATATGGTGCTAAATATCGAACACAAATTCGAAGAATTGAAAGATGATTACTACAAAATCGTCAAAGAAGAAGATTTCCAGAAAATCGAAACCTCTCTATTCGAAGTGGATGATTTCATACAAAAATTAGAGGTAAGCTTTAAAACCTGTATTTATAAATTAAAAACCATAAAAACTGACTCTGTGCATAATCAAAGTCTTGAGGATTCTAGTATTAATGATTAGCCTAAAAAGGCATTCATCAAACTTCCAAAAATTCCATTTCCGTTTTTCAGCGGAAAATTCGAAGAATAAAATTTATTTAAAACTCAATTTGGTAGCCTAATAAGTGAAAATCCTGAACTTTTTGAAAATGAAAAACTGCATTATTTACGCGGTTCTCTTAAAGGAGAAGCTAAATCATAGAAACTGCTGATGATAATTTTACTTCTCTGTTTAAAGCTTTAGAGCAACGTTATGAAAACAAAAGAATTATTGCTAACTGTCACATAAATAACATTCTAAATATTCGTCCATTAAAGCATGAATCTGGCAAAGATCTACGAAATATATTGGATGTCATTTTAAAGAATCTTAGATCATTAAACATCTTAGATTTCGCGAGAGATAAATTATCCAACGATTTGTTATTAAATATTATTCTTGAAAAATTAGATCGCGACACCCGCAAACAATTTGAATTAACATTAAAAGACAACGAAGTGCCTGAATTCGATTATTTTCTAGAATTCTTAGAAAGGAGATGCCAAATTTTAAATAATATTCAAACTAGCATTCCTACTAAATACAACCCTGAGAGATCGAAATCCTTTTTTGTCAAAGCAGATAAATCTCCTAAATTGTGTATCGCTTGTAAAGCACAAACACATGCACTGTATCATTGCAATGCTTTTAAAGGTATGAAATTATCCGATAGGTTAGATTAAGTTTTAAAAAATCGGCTTTGTAAAAACTGTTTAAGTGAATTTCACCCTTTCTCTAAGTGTAACTCTAAAAGTGCTTGTTTCGTTTGTAAAAAGAAACTAGATCATCATACAATGCTTCATAAATATTCTACGCCGAAAATCGCGCCAAACACTCATATAAATCGAGAGAGTGAAACCTGGCTCTCGTCATCCATGCACTGTCAGGGAAGGAACCCTCAAACTAATAATTCACAGTCAATTGAAACGCAGATGTCAGAAAAACCTCGTCTTTCCCTTTTCTGTAATGGTAATAAGAGTATTTTGATAAACACCGCCATAATATATTATAGAGATGCATGGGGGGAATTTAAACCCTTTTAGGGTGTAGCGGGTGGCGCTAGGCCCGAACTCCGAATCTTAATATGTATAGCAATCACCAAACCTTTTAAATTATGTGGAATTAAAAGCCTAGTCCAAATAAAATATCGATACCAGTTTTCCTGTGTTCATTACACGTTTTAAATGCGATGTTGCTGCAAGCAAGCAAGCAAACCATTTAACGTCGTCTCTCAAGATTTAATATATGGTGCCAAAAACCTATGTGAATCAGGACCTTGAATTTATACTTCCTGCTCTTTACGAAACATCGGCAAGTTTACTTTCTTACTGAACTTTTTGAGTTTTTACTTCATATTACTGCAATGGCGACGGCTGATGAAACAAGAAACAAAATGGCGCTGCTCAAGCGAAAACGGAAAACTGTTCGCGGTAACATTACTCGTTTTTCTGTTGAAGTAAGTAATATAAAAGATGATTTTTCAATTGAAGATGTGGAATATACTTGTAAACGTTTAAAAGCTGCCTTAAACGAAATGAAATTAATCGATGATAAAATACACAATTTACTTTCTGATGAAGAATTCGAAAACGATATTTGACAATGCGAAAGCTATATCGATAATGCCGAACTTGCAATTTTTAAATCTCAAAAAAATGATTCAAAATAAATTAGTGCCAACAATGAATGTTACTTATCCGGCTGTTAATGATAATAATTTGGCAATGAAATTAAACTCTTGAAATTCAATTGTATACTGTAAAATTGCCTACAATTAAGTTAGAACCGTTCAAAGGCGATTTGGAAACAATTGGCATTAAAACTACCCATGATAAAAGGATGAATATTCGTGAATCTGAAATTTTAAGTGATTTTCAAAATTCATTTTGCAAGATTGAGAACCGTCATGATGTAAAGTTGTCATGGAAACGAGAGTTAATTCTTGCACTTTTGGCCCAACGGATTTGGTACTGGACTACTAACCAAAAGGTACGGAGTTCGGGCCTAGCGCTTTCCGCTACACCCCTAAAAATGAAAGAAATTACGATTCTTGCGCTGAACTTTTAGAACAACGTTATGGTCGAAAAGATTTCATCATTAATTCCTATATGTCTAGATTATTAAATCTTGAGCCCGTTAGAAATTCATCCCACGTTAAAGGCTTGAGTAGATTGCATGACGAAATGAATATTAGAAATTTAAAATCTCTAGATGTTACTGTTGTGAATTCCAACTCATTTTCCAGACGCGTCACCAGACGGCGCCAGGGGTTCCATAAGAGAACTTATGGTAATGAATATCTGCCGTTTGTTTTTTGTCTTTCTTTTTTGTTTTGAGTTATTGCGTATACCAGAAATAATAAAGAGATGTTCGAAAAGTAAGCGTCTTTTTTTTCTGAGGATTCCTTTTTAGATGGAGAATGAAAGGTATGTGAAATTTTCTTTTCCTCAGATTGGCAAAGGATGCGTTTTAATTTAGATAAAGTAATTAAGACATTTTACCTGCAGAAATTACGGGTAGTAATTATGAGTTATAACATTTTTTGGCGTCCGCGACAGGATTCGGCATATCTAGTTTCGTTTCGGTTCCATTGCAGATCCGTTAAGTAGTTTTCTAGGCATGACTGTTCGTTAAAAGTGTTGATTATTTTTTGTGTTTCTTATTATTAGTATGAATATTGGTTTTTTATCAGTGTATTTTTATTTGCACTAATTTAGTTTTGAATTATATTTTGTGAACTTTCAAAGAGCTGTAATGGAACCACTTAAGCTTAAAAGGACGGGGCTTCGGGCCTCATTTACTAAAACGGCTAATTTTCTTAACGCTGAGTTATTGAAAGAGGATTGCGATATAAATGAGATAAATGATAAGTTTTGTAAATTACAAAATTTAAATGTTGAATTAAATTTGTTAGATGAGAAATTTTTGGATTTTTTAGTTGAAAGGGAAGCAGCCAGTGAGGAAGAAGTTTTAAAAGAAATTGAAAGCCGGGAAGTTTATTCGGATGAATACATTACTCTATCTCGTCTAATTAATGTAAAGTTAGGTATTTCAAAGGGTTTAAATGATGAGATCGGATCAGTTGAGGGAAGTAATGTTTCATGTAGCAATAAAGTCGTATAAACTTCCGAAAATTGAATTGAAGAAATTTGAGGGTAATTTAATTAATTGGCTTCCATTTTGGTCTCAATTTGAAAAAATCCATAGTGACGCTGACCTGCATGACAGTGATAAATTTTCCTACCTCGTGCAAAGTATGAAAGAGGGGTCACGTGCCAAGGAATTTATCGATAGTTATCCGGTAACATCGACTAATTATGGCAGCGCTATTGATGCTCTCAAAGAGCGTTTTGGCAAATCAGAATTGTTGATTGAAGTATACGTTAGAGAACTGATTAAACTAATTATTTCAAATGTTAAAGTTGATAGTAGAGATAAGTTACCTCTTGACAAACTTTTTGATAAATTGGAAGCTCACTTAAGGGCGTTAGACTCTTTGGGCTTAAATTCAAATTCTAATTCCGCATGGTTTTACCCAATGGTGGAATCTTGTCTTACCGAAGACGTGTTAAGGGCATGGCAGAGAAGTTTGTATTTTAACAAGAGTGAGGAATCAGAAACTTCTCGCCTTACAAATCTTATTGAATTTTTAAAAGCAGAAGTACAGGGCGAGGAGAGACTGAAATTGGCACGTAGTGGATTTGAGGGTAATTTTCGAAAAGACGCCTCTCAGTTCAAGGGAGAAATTAGAAATAAAATTAAATTTAGAAATCAGGCTAATATCCCAACTGCCAGTGGATTTCTCACTACAAAGGACAACACTTGTATTTCTTGTAGTAAATCGCATGAAAGCAAAAATTGTTACGAGTCGCATCTGTTAATACTCGAAGAAAAAATAGCGAAAATTAAGGATAAGAAGTGTTGTCTAAAGTGTTTGGCTCCAAATCACATAGCAAAATTTTGTAAGCAATTTATACGTTGCTATGCTTGTGGAAAGGCCCACTTAATAACTCTTTGTCCGGAAATCCAGAACAAATCTCAGTCGGCAGAAATCCCTAATATAACAGAAGTACAAACATCAACAGCAGGACAGACGTACACTTCAGAGGTAGCCTTAATGACTTTAAAAGTGAAAGTTTTTGGGGCTAATAAATCTGAAATTTGTAGAATCAGGCTAGATTGTGGTTCGCAAAAATCTTACATTTCGAAATCTTTAGCGGTCGATCTAGGGTTGCCTATTGTTTCCAAAGAGACTTTGTCTCACACTTTGTTTGGAAGGAACACATACTGGCCCAAAGTCCCACAATAAGTATGGAGTGAAATTGTGTTCTCTGAACAAAAATAATTGTGAGGGGTTCGAATTCGAGTTTTTGGATCAGGATGCCATTTGCGGCAATATACCATGTCTTCCTAGGGGTCCCATTTTAAGAGAATTAAAGCGTAATCGCATTTGGCTATCAGACATGGGACCAGACTGTCCCAAAATTGAAATGCTCCTTGGAAGTGACGTTTATGGCAGGATTCTTACAGGACAGGTGAAGCAATTGAATGAAGGATTAACTGCGGTTTGTACGAAATTGGGATGGGTGGTTTGTGGTACTTTAGATGGTTTTACTGATAGTAAAACTACAAGCACGTCTCTTTTGTGTGCAAATTTAGCTGTCAGAGACATGCAAATCTCGGATCTTTGGAGTTTGGAGACAATTGATATTTTAGATGATCAACAGAGTTTAACCAGAAGAGCCAAGGAGGAAATAGCTAAGGAGCAACTTTTGCATTCTCTCACAAGAGACGATGATGGTCAATATTGCGTAGGCCTACCTTGGTTAGGAAAAAACATGGAATTGCCGTCAAATCGTCATGTAGCAGAAAAGAGGCTATTTAGTGTCACCAGAAAACTGGAGTCTCTTAATAAGTATGAGGATTATAACAAAGTTTTTCAGGAGTGGGAGAGCGAGGGAGTTATCGAGGTGGTTCCAGATAAGGAGATAAAGTTAAAGGGACACTACCTACTCCATCACCCCGTGTTTAAATCAGATAGTCTGACCACCAAAATAAGACCCGTTTTCGAAGCGAGTTGCAAAGTTGGCAGATCTCCTTCGCTGAACGATTGTTTATTTAAAGGGCCTAATTTGATTGAAGAGATTCCTTCAATTTTGTTGAGATTTCGAGAGAAGAGTATAGGGGTTACGTCAGATATCAGACGTGATTTCTTACAGATAAATATCAGAGAAGAAGATTTGAATTTTTTAAAATTCCTATGGTGGGAGATGCAAAATGTAATGAAAGTCTATCGCCATACTAAGGTTGTTTTTGGAAAAACCTATAGTCAATTTTTGTTGGGAGGGGTTATTTCATTTCACTTGTCCCAGGTACCAGATGAAGAAAAGGCAATTGCACAAAAGTTAGCTCAGTCCTTAAACGTTGATAACTGTGTAGCATCGGTTGATGATCTAGCAGAACTTGAGAAATTTATTGTAACCTCTACAGATATTCTATATCGAGCAAAAATGGATTTAAGAATGTGGATGTGTGGTCCAATAGACGAAGTTGTTAATTCAAAGATTAAAGGATTGAATTCCGAAAGTTCAGAGGACCCAATTCCAGTTTTAGGGGTTATATGGAATAGGAAAGATGAGACTCTCACCATTAAGGTAAATATTGTACCACTTTCGGGAAATTTCTGAAAAAGGAAAGTTTTGTCGTTGACACAAACTGTTTTTGATCCTTTGGGTTTCTTGGTTCCTGTAATGTTACCCGCGAAGTTGTTATTGCAAGAAATTTGGGCGATTAAACCAGATTGGGATGCCCCATTACCAGAGGAGGTTAAGAATAAGTTTTAGAAATTGTACAATGCGTTAGAAAAACTCACCGATTTCAATTTCCCCCGACGAATAGGTTTTGGCATCAAAAGGGATTGGTCCCTTCATATTTTTTGTGACGCAAGTCAACACGCCTACGCGGTTGTAATATTTCTCAGATGCGAGGAAAATGGCGAAGTGTTTATAAATTTAGTAGCAGCCAAGTCAAGGGCAGCCCCGTTAAAAGGGCTTACCATTCCACGTTTAGAACTCATGGCTTGCGTTCTGGGTGCACGTTTGTTCAAGTATGTTACTGAATCTCTTTCATTGGAATGCAACCCAAAATATTTTTGGACTGATTCTACTACAGCTTTATCTTGGATCAAAAGAAATAACGTTTGGGGAACTTTTGTGGACAATCGAGTGAAGGAAATTTGCACTGTCACAAACGAAGGCCAGTGGTATTATGTACCGACTAATTTGAATCCCGCAGATCTTCCTTCCCGCGGCTGCTCCCCTATTCGGTTTATCGTATTCTGGTTGGTATTATGGACCTGTTTGGCTAAAAGGTCCTCGTGAAAGTTGGCCAACTGTAGTTGTAGAACCGGAGGAAAACGTAGTTTGTTTAGAAATTGATGGATGTTTAGAAATGAAAAAAGGAGCAAACTCAAATTGTAATATTAATGTAAACAGTGAGCCCAAATGGTTCGAAAAATATTCTGAATTCTCTAAAATAGTGAAGATTTTAGGCTGGATAAAAAGATTTATCGCTAATTGCCGCAAATTAAATGTTATTAAAGAGCCATTTTTGAACGCGATTGAGATTCAGAAATCTAAGAACGCACTCCTTTTGCTCGTCCAGAGGGAGGGATTTCCAGTAGCCGGCGATTCGATTAACAGTCTCTCAACTGAGAGAGATGAAAGGGATTTAATAAGAGTGAAACCCAAAATAGTTGAGAGAATCGATCAGTACGCTTTTCGTTATCCAATTTTGCGGCCATCAAAGAATTTTATAGTGGAGACGTTGGTTAGGGAGTATCACCTCAAAAACAGTCATGCTGGTGTTCAGGCCCTAACTATCATGCTACGAGAAGAGTACTGGATTTTGCCCGCCAGGCGAACTGTCCGATCCGTCGTGCGACGATGCTTTCGTTGCAAAAGGTTTACGTCTAAACCACCAGAAACTCTACCAATTCACTTGCCATTGGACAGAGTACGAGACGCTTACACCTTCGATTGACTTGTGTGGTCCGTTACTTCTTCGCAACAAAACCAAACTTTGGGTGGTTTTGTTCACATGTGCGGTCTACAGATGTGTACATTTGGAACTTGTGAGCTCAATAAGTACAGAGTACTTTATTCAAGCCCTATGCCGATTTATAGCTAGAAGAGGAAGACCATCAACTATTTACTCCGACAATGGCACCAATTTCGTTGGTACTTCTACAGCCTTACGGAAAGTGGGCTGGGAAAGAGTTACTTCCAATGATACATTACGTCCCATCAACTGGAAGTTCATCTCTCCCAGTGCAGCTTGGTGGGGCGGATGGTGGGAGCGGTTGATTAGAACAACCAAAGAGCTCCTGGTCAGAGTCCTTGGTCGAGCATCAGTGAACTACGAGGAGCTGCTTACCATCCTCTGTGATGCCGAAGCCGTGATCAACTCACGGCCCCTCACTTACGTTTCTAACGACCTCGAGGACTTATCTCCATTGACTCCATCGATGTTTATGCAAGACATCAAAGTAGCCGGTAGAGTGGACTTGGATGCCATCGATGGGAACAAGCTTCTTGTCCGTCAACGAATGTGCCAAGAACTTCGGGAACAACTTCGAAGGCGATTCCGTAAAGAGTACTTGACGCAACTTGTCCAGAGACACGGTCAGAGAAGCTGTAATGTTCAAGTAGGGGAAATTGTGCTGGTTGGAGCAGAGAATACAAAGCGCATCAACTGGCCCATTGCTCGTGTTCAAGAAGTGTGTAAAAGCAGAGATGGATGTGTTAGAGTAGTGAAAGTGAAAACTCATCACGGCATTCTGACTCTTCCAGTGCGGAAACTCTACCCCCTGGAATTGTGCTCATGTGACCTACTTGCCTAAAACCTAACTTTGGTTTTTAATTGTTAATTAAAAAGGTGGGAGTGTTGTGAATTCCACCTCATTTTCTAGACGCGTCATCAGATGGCGCCAAGGGTTCCATAAGAGAACTTATGCTAATGAATATCTGCCGTTTGTTTTTTGTCTTTCTTTTTTTGTTTTGAGTTATTACGTATACCAGAAATAATAAAGAGATGTTCGAAAAGTAAGCGTGTCTTTTTTTCTAAGGATTCCTTTTTAGATGGAGAATCAAAGGTATGTGGAATTTTCTTTTCCTCAGATGGGCAAAGGATGCGTTTTAATTTAGATAAAGTAATTAAGACATTTTACCTGCAGAAATTACGGGTAGTAATTATGAGTTATAACAGTTGCGAAAGGATCTTATAATCATTTGTTGAATCCTTTGTTATTAAAATTATCGCCTCAAGATTTGGTTTTGGATTTTCATCGAACGTGGAGTACGGATAGTAATTGTGAGGTTTCGGAAATAATGGATTTCTTAAGAAACGAGGTTGAATCTAGCGAAATTTGTGAGTCTATCACGAGTAACCCAAAAAGTTCTAAAACTTAACGTACCTTTTTTCCAAATTATAACAGGCATCAAAGAAATCATTTAAGCTCAAAAATGTTTCGTCCGCCGCCGCATTGCATACTCAGGTAAAATTTTTTTGTATATTTTGCTACTGCGCAAATGGGCATGATTCAACAAATTTTAAACTTTTTTAATATCGAAGAAAAAAATAAACTTATTGAGGGTAGATGTTGGAATTGTTTTAAGAAAAACCATATGAGCAAGGTATCACTTGTAAAAAATGTTCATCATGAATCAGAGTGTAGAAAAAATGATAATTTTATTAACTCTATGAGAAAAGTGTCTGGAAATCAAACTGAAATCGGAAGTAATTCTCATAATTCATTTTCAATATTAAATAAAAGTGGTGAGAATGTTTCAGTATCGCATAGTAATAGTTGGTACGAAAAATAAGGCTTTTTTACAAACTTTCTAAATTTTTGCTAGTTCGGATAAAAGATCGGTATTAACATGTTTCTCATAAGAGCTTTATCTCGGCTAAGTTAGCTAAAGCGTTCAACCCGGAAGAAATAAAATACCAAGAGCTTGCTATACATTCTTTTATCCAAACTACGGCTCGTAAGAAACGATATCCGGTTGTATGCTTGAAGTTTGGGAATAGGCTCGATCGATCAAAATTCCATATGCTCGAAGCTCTTGTAATAAAAATCATTTCCAATATGTCTTTAAATATTCTAAGCGACTCTATTTTGAGCGAGTTGAAGGCAAAAAACATACAACTTGTCGACTCTTTTGAAAAGGGGATACCGGTGGAAATTCTAGTAAGGAGCGACTGCTTTTGGGAAGTTGTTTACGACCACGGGAAAGGTTCAATCAGGACACCTGGATCATAAATTCGGGTGGCAGTCTTCGGGTGGCTGATAGGTGGTGTCGGAAAGAGGAACGTTTCGACTGAAAGCTGTGAAAACGTTTGTTTGGTAATGAATTCTTCTATTTTGGTTGAGCTGAATACATTTTGGGAGGTAGAGGAATTTCCTAGCGAAATGCGAGGCCTTTCTGAAAGGGACGATCACTTGATTAAAACCCTCGAAAATAATTTGGAGTTTAATGGAGAACGGTATGTTTGTAAACTAATGTGGAAGGATAATATGGGACCTCCGGTTGAATTGTATTCTAATTTTGAAGTTGCGGAAAGGCGCTTTAATTCATTGGAATGGAAATTAAACTAATATCCCGAAATTGCGGACCAATACAAAAAAACTGATAAGCCTCAGTTAGAATGCGATATTGTCGGAAAATGCGTTTATGAAGACATAAGAACAGGATATTATATGCCTCACAGAGCGATTAACAGGAGTTAATCTCAATGCCATTTTATTGGAAGTCATTCTTAAATTTCCGGAAAATCGAACTGCGTTTTGCGGAGATTTTTCAAAAAAGCAAATTCACACGAGTTCGCGGTGCAGGGGCCCCGGGGCACTATCTGTCAGGATTCGTTTTGCAATTCCATTTGGGAGTCTCTGTCTGCTTCGAACAAAAAATAAAAATAAATAAACAAATAAAAAGTTTTAGAAACTTCTTGATATTTTTTTTAAAAAAAAAGAAAGAAAAAGGAAACATATTTCCTCGTATGCGGGATTCGAACCTAAAATTGCAAAGCAAAACACGATCGGCAGTGTTTATCGCCTCTAGATATCTATTTGGTCCCGTTGCTGATGTATGTTGGTACAATTCTTGTACATGTTATTTCTTGATGTTAAAAATCGAAGTTTTTATCTAGTTAATATATTTTTTTGATCCCCAAGAGGTAGAGTTGGTCATCTATATTTTTTAAAATTCTTCGGGCGCCCTAAAATGTACTTTCAAGAGATTAAGGATCCAAGATGGAAAAAAAATATTTCCTGAAAACTTCATTTATTCTAATATGCAATTCTTTATTTGCCAGCGCATTTACTATATGATTGAAAATGTTTAATTTTTTGCTTAAAACGGAACTCGTGCATGAAGAAAAATCATTTTCCAATTATTGCTGTTTTTCCTTTTCTATTGATACAGTATTGAAATCGATAAAGTAAAATAAAATACTGTTAACAAATCTTGACATTTTTATAATAATAATTATATATTGTGACTTTAACAATGTCATCTTTTTTAATGCCACTATTACTATTGTTACTTAGGGAACTTTACAAACCCGCTAACAGTTATCAGTTAGCGATTTAAGCCGAGTGGGCATCTCTTGTTTTTTCAGTAGTGCCAACTACGGCCAAGAGTGTGACTTAACTACTTCCTGCTTGCACAACTCTTTTTTTCAAAGGAGCACATTCAAACACCTAACAGATGATAGAACACAGGTGAAGAACAGCCATGGCCGGACCGCATATAAACTAACCTTACATTGATAGGAACCTTACAAAAATTTAAGCCCGCTGATTGGTTGGACTAATCCTACGTCATGAAATGTGATGTGTAAAGATTAGCGCAGCGCTTCTCTGGTCTTAGACATAAAAAATTCATACAGTTTCTTTTTCTCAATCTTTATGAAATGTCTCTGTAAATTTTCCGACCATTTTATAATGAAGTGGAATCATTTATTCTAGCCAATTTTTTTTCTTTTGAAGCAGTGATGTGAAAATTTTAGAATGCTACAAATGGGTAGCGAAATTCGGAAAATTGACGAACACGAATTTTAATTCAAAATAAACAAGAGATTGTGAACAAAAAATATCTCTGCATCAATTAAAATATGTTTCTTTGTATCATTTATTTTATTCACTTGTAAACATTTCTAAATATCCGTCTTTTGGAAACGAATTAAAATTACACCATGGCGCCCTCTATTATAAAAATTAGGTAACTAGATTTTTTTTTTGCGTGAATTAAAAAAAACATTCAAATTAAAAGATTTTGAATAGCCAACTGTTATAAGCTTCAAATTGTGCTGCTTTCTATCCCTTCTATATTCTTGAGCTATATCTGTAAAAAACACAACAGAAATAATAGTATTTTCCCCAAATTAACGCATATGTAGCAAGTTTGGTCCAAAAAAAAATCCTTGTAAAAAGTTTATTTCAGAAAGAAAGAAAGAAAAAAACTAGAATTCATTTAAAAATCCTTGAAATTTTTCCGAATTAAAATAAAAAAAATTTGGTAAATGAAAGTTGGTATTGAAAAATGGGAATTTATTATTATATTATTTTGTCTCTTAAAAATTGTAAATTTTTCACCTCGCTGCGAACAGTAATTACATTCTGTGCATATGACTCAACTTCATTACAAAATGAAGTTGGAAGTTTAGTCTCCGAAAACACAGACATTTCAAAAAGAATGAAAAAATAATATGTATTAAGTAGTTATGTCAAAAAAGAAAAGAAAAGAAAAGAAAAAGGTTCGCTATTAGTACACAAATATATCAGTTGACATCACAGGTCCTGACGTAGGATGAGTCCAACCAATCAGCGGGCTTAAATTTTTGTAAGGTTCCTATCAATGTAAGGTTAGTTTATATGCGGCCGGACCAGGGATGTTCAGACCCCGGGGAAGACCCACTACCCCTATTCCAGGAAGCGGGCCCCATATTTATTAGCAAAGCGATTTCCGGGCCCAAGGGCTACACTTACATCAACATTGTAATATTCTATGGGGCATTTTCCAACATGTCATTCTTTTCTGTTGCTTTCGTATGGAATTAGAAATAATAGTTGTTATATTTTTTAATGGTTCGCTTGTTTTTATCATTACAATATCAAGCAAAACATTAAAAGTTGGAACCTAAATTCCTCTGCTGAGCTTTGAACAATTTCTCTTTCTGCAAGATATAACCATTTCCTTCCAAAATGCGGTTTGTTTGTTTTTTGAACATTTTCTGAAATATTTTGTTTTATGGTGCTGTTATGTATCACCGAAAATGTTTCAAATTTTATTTTTTGAATATAGATTTAATAGTATTCACTAAATTCAAAACAGATTCAAGAGCAATTACTTTTGTATGAAGAGTTCGACGTGGCTTATTTGCGTTCGCTATTGCAAAATCCAGAGGGCGGAGCTCGGTCGCCAGACTTCTCTGGCAGTAAATTTTCCCGTTTTAGATTTAGGACTGATTTAAGCAGAATCTTCAGGATTGGTTAGCTCAAAGAAATTTTCCCCGCCCACTCCGAGAAGGGCGTGTTCAACTAGAGAGGCGGAAGCGGATGAGCGAGAAGGAGCGAAGCCCATAGAGCTGATATGTCTCGGCTCTATGGCGAAAACAGTAGGTATTACCAGATGGATTCCCTGCCTGAGCTCTTTCAGCCGCAGCAGCAATGGTTCGTCGCCTCCAACGACCCATCGCTTCCCTCCAGGACCCGAAGGAGGACGGGGCGGGACTTCAGAGGTGAGTTCTCAATCTTGACAAAAAAAAAAGAGTTTCTTATTGAGTGAGTCCTTTTAGAATGGCCGAAATGTTCTTACTTTCCTAAATGACATTTTATTCCCACGAAAGCATCCACTCAATCGCTTTAATCAAGAAGACCCAGCTTTTTAGAGCTCACCAGTCAGCAAATTTCCGGTGGTAAATCCTAAAGGAAACCATCTCTCTTCACAGCCTTCTCTATGAAGGGGCCCAGGTGTAAAAAACCATTTGGGGCCCCCTAATATTTTTTTTAAGTATAAATGCTAATACATACCACTATTGTATATTTATTTAAGACGTGATTTGGCTTTCGCTATTAATTACTTCATCAAAAATACAATTACGTAAATTCTTTTTCGATTCTATAACAAGTGCATTTAAGCACTTTGCGTGCGTGCTTGAACGAAGATATACAGTATATTTAATTCGTTGAAAGAGCTTTCAGCATTTAACACCTTTAGAAATAAACACAGTTAACACCTTTAGAAATAAATCATTGCAATAGTTCATTAGTATATTTTGCAATATGAGTTGAGCATCACTTGCATCTCTCTCATTCAAAATCAAATCCCGTAGCAAAACAATTATTTAGATTAGACATTTTTCTAATTTATGTTGTTTTTTTTTTAATATTTTACATCAATGATTGATTTGAAATACTTTAACAGAGTTTTTAAAAAATGAGATCTAATTTCCTCGATCTGGTTTTCTGTAATTTAATCTTCTGCTGTTCCGAAATACATATTTTCTCTTTTTACGGCTTGTGTTTCAGAAAAATGTTCTGAAAGTTTCAAATAACGTGCTAGCGCTTCTGCTTTGTCAAAAAATGTTAAATTTTGTTCTTAAATTTGAGATTTCAATTTCAATATTATTTCCTGGATTAAAAAAATAGTGGGACCCAATTGTTTTTACAATATTGCAAACTTACAATTAAACATAATTTAAATGTCATTTTTTTGTATTAAATCCAATAAAAGTTAAGCTTAGAATGCCGCTAATTATTGTTATTTGCCTCAATCAATTCTTCTAGAGATTAGAAGTTCATTGAAACTATGTATACACTGCATTAGCCGAATCTAATTTGGTTCCCTAACAAGTGTCGCAAAATGGTTTGAGAGTGATGTTTAAATGCTTTTGTAGAATTTCCCAACTCCCTGTAGATGCAGAAAATAAGCAATATAAGCGTTGAATATCCCCCAAAATTATAATATATACTGCTGGAAGCGACAACACAAGTGAACACATTTAAAAAGTGTCATAGGCAAGGCACATAAATTACAGAAGGGTTTGCAGCAATTACTGTAGATTGTATTCCAATACATTCCTCTCTCTCGTTTCCAACCGCTACGGTGTGGCCGCCAGATGCAATCGACCGTGTCTGAATCAAGCTCGCTTAATATTTCCAACAGAGCCTTTGCTGGTCCTTCTCCAGCCACTTCGACAAACCCTATTAACGACTCATTTGTACTTAATTCTTTCCTCTTCAAAATTTACACTCCCTAATAAAAACTGAAGTTCGTTTTTTGATGGGAATCATCAGAGGTAGAATCCATTCGGATGCTGTAATGCGGGGCTGCTTTTGTGTCGTCTTTATTTTGCTAAGAACTTCGTTTCCTAACGCATGAAGAATGCAGTATTCTTGTGATGCGCGTGCTAAAACATGCACAGTTCTATTTTTGGATTTTTTTTATTCTGTTTATATGATCCACAAGCACAGAGTAGTATTTACTTTTTAAAGAATCCATTATTAGGTGCTCCTAATATTTCATGGTTTCCTCGAAGTAGAAGATTATTAAATTCTAAAAATAGAATCACATCTACAATTCTTTGAAATAGTAATTTACGTCTTTTCATTTCCTTATTTTTATTCAGTTTATTTGTTTTTTCAATGGTCGAATATGAATTTAGTCCCTTCAATAATTCTTTCCAAGCAGTAAATGGATTAATAAATAAACGCATAATTGATAACTTTCTCCAGTTATTGTAGATGCCGGTAAATCACGTAGATTTTTCATTTCCCCCGGAAAATAGTATGCAGCAAACCAAAACATCGAGTCTTGCGGTCTGGAATAAATCAACCAGCTGCGAAGCTGCACTCTCCATTCGACTCATTTTTTCAAAGTAATAAGTAGTGGAAAAGGATCTGCTTTCAGCATTCTGAGCAAGTACTTCAATGTGTTGCACAGGTCTGTTTTTAACAGAAAACATTTTAAACTCATCAGTTATAATGTTTGGTCATAAGCCTGAATAACTCAGATGCACTGGATCACATTTGTTATTGTCGTTTCCATCGTTATTTTCTACTTTAATCCTATTTGTATGAACGCATGGTTCTTCAAAGATTTTAAACGTTCCTCCCCTTTCACTGCAATGTGATGTCGTTTGTGCGTCATTTTCTTCGACAGTTGAAACTTGAACTGTGACTTCTGAAATCAAAGCAACTTCGTTGCCAGAATTACTTCGTAGACAAGAATACAGATCTACTCATGACTTTTTACAATTTAGCTTTTCTTCTTCTTTTTTTTCTCCCCCTTTTTTCTTAAACCGAGTCTTAACATTCAGAGGGATACTTCCTTGGAATGGACATTATTATATACTAGCTTTCTTTGGCGACCAACCGGTTCGCCAGTATTAATGCTCGCTAAAATGTTCAATTAATGTTTTCTATAAATACAGGTTTTCCAACAAAATATTTTTAATCTTCAAATTTTAGAGTCATATAAATCTCTTATCTTATTATGCAGGCCTTCAGAAGTTTTGTTTATTGTATAACTCATCTCTCTGATTCTATCCACACCACTAAATTTTGATTTTAAATTAAAGTGAAAATGTTAAAACTGCAGTTAATACAAAGAGATTTTTTTTTTGTTAAATCCAGGATTGTCTTTAAATAAAAATTGTAATAAGTGATAGCAGAGTCGTTCTTAGTGCAATATGGAAAAATTTTCATAATTTATAACATATCAAAGGATTATTTAGCAGAAATTCTAAGGTTTCATCATAAATTCAGTTTTTAGCGTTATTTTTAAAAGGATATAAAGGCTGTTAGAAATAATATTTTTATTCCTCGTTTTATAATATTTCAAAAAATAGTGAAATTTAACTTTTTGATACTCTTTTTATCCCAAGTGATCATATTCTGCGGATTTTCTTGACATTCCAACTTTTAAATAAATAAATTTTTATCTCTTTTGCGACCAAATCGGACCAATTTATTATGTTTTGAATATTACAATATCATAAGAATCAACATTTTCATAATCTAGGCCAATCACTCTTAAGAAATCATAGAAGGTGATTCGTTTCTTTGAGAGGGTCGATGAAGAGATCTAATATCGTCCATTTATATATAGAATGGTGACAATGAAATTTTCATAAATTGGTCAGCTTTTGAGATTGAAGTGCAAATGTTTTTTTAAATTTTATTTAGAATATTAGATTCTCAAGAATATTTTATTAAACATGATGCACAGGGCAGAGGATAAAAGTAAAAATTTTGAATTCGTAATTATTCAGCATTTATAGACTCAATTTGAAATAATTGAAAAAATATTTTTGTTAGTAGTAAGATAATTTAAATATCAGTTTTTTACTGCAATATTTTCGGATTTCATCGCGCAAAAATCCCAAAAATTAGTTTTTCGGTCGTATACATTTTTACCCTCCAAGGTATTTATGTGCCGTCAACTCTAGATCATATGGTTTGGTCTGTAGAGCACCAACACACGCACACACGCACAAACAGTTTAATTCAATTGTTAGTTTCGGGGAAATTCCGAGCACTGATTGTCCCGGAATTGATATTTCACTTAAATGGTGAATGGAAAGGTCTAAAATTGCACGTTTTTATTGAACAGTAAAGATTCCAATTTTCATTAAATCAATCAATTTTAATGATTAGTTTAGTTTATTGAAGTGCAACTTTTCCTATTGATACGTTTTTAGCGTAGCGGGTTCGGATTGAATGGGCTTTAGTTGAGCAGCACAAACAAATTTATTTACAGCCAATAAAAGGTATTTACAGGAGGACTGGAGAAAGGAAAACTTCAGATAAAAATAATCCAGCAGTCAACTGTCAGTAACAGCGTAAATGCAAGCCTTACGCACAATAAAAACAGACTGCAAAACATATATCTTATAGAACAGAAAACAGTAAGTCGCAGCAAGCTCAATAATACAACATTAGCAGCAAAAATAAACACAGCTCACTAATAATAAGCGAGAAAAGTAATCAGCTCGTTACAACGAGTCGCTACTCTTTCGAGAGGAACTGCCAAACTGCGGCAACTCATCTCTTATATAGCAGAGCGAGCGAACACCCAGAATCTCGCGAAGCTTCCGAAAACACCATGAACGATCCAGCGGCCTCCAGAATATTCCCCTCGCCAAATCAACTCGGCTGACACGAAGCTCCTCGTCAACCGCCGCCAACGCTTTCTCCTTCGGTGCACTTTCGCATCGCCAGCCTGCTTGTAACACTATTTACAATATTAGTGCTTCGAGAATATTTTTTTAAAAAAATATGACTCACAGAGCACAGTATCAAAAAGTTTAAATTCGTAATTCATCATAGTATTTATTGACTTAAATTACATAAAATGGAGTTATTTATTTCATTTAGATCATTTTAATTGTAATACTAAACATTTTTTATGCCTATTACTAAAGTTTTACAAATTGGCTGTTGGATCCGGATTTTAATGAATATTCTGCATGAACTAAACCATGATTGCTTTCATGAAGTTGGTTGATTGTATTAATGATTTATGTACCGTGAATGATTATAGAAAATTTTTATCTTGAGCTTGTTTTTTTAAGAAAATATTATATTTATTTATTTCATTTCATAGAATGACGTGATGAAAATTTCATTTTTCTGAGTTTAATTTGCAGTGATAACATACTTATTTTTTTCCTCGAAGGTTTTTTTTTTTTTTTTTTTTT
>JAOUZG010020120.1:76325-91235 GCA_026289955.1 Argiope argentata
AACACATTGGTCGACGCGTGGAGGAACCCCATATTGTATCCGTACAATGTCACTAATGACATTTCGTTACTGCTATTCAATAATAACGTAATTCAGCAACATTGATTTATATCGATCACTTGCGACATAGCACTATTTCATACATATGGTAGTGACCTCTTCGAAAAAGTGAGGACCGAGAACAAATGTGCTAGCGATGCAGCAGCACACAGTGCTTTTGGAGCCGTGTAAAGGCACTGGTATCGCATCGTGAGGTTTTTTTTGTCAGCGCAGTGAACACAGCTTTTGGTGTTAGCGTTTCCATCTAAAGAGAAGTGTGCCTCATCCGTTTATAATATCCGCAGCGGTCATCTGTCATCTTCATCATATCTGATGAGGAAATAGTTTGCGAAGTCCAGACTGCAGCATCCTCCAGACTGCAGCATCTCTACGCGCTGAAACCGATAAGGAAACATCCGATAGAACAGAGCGCAGAAACCTGAAAATTGAGGTTTGCTGCAAATCCAAATTGCGAGCATCACTTCTTGCAGTATGCGATGGACCGGCAGTAATCTTGTTATGCACTTCCGAAACAACTTCAAATGGAACAGATGGTCGCCCGGTCGATCGATTTCTTCAAATTTTCTTACCAAATCATGCACACAGGAATTTAATCACTTAAAGAACAGGGGCTTCGTCTCAGGTTGTGATTTCGTCGATAAATTCGCACTGATTCGGCAGCATTTTCCCCTCTCAGATAAAACAGCTTTATCAATTCACCTCGTTCTTTCTTTGTAAGCCTCATCTTGTTGGCACAGTCGAGCATCTGAATGAAGTAACCTTCTTCCCACACTGCTTTTTTAATGTTTTTCTACAAACAATATTTTGCATATGGTGCTTCTACTGTTCTAACCCTGCGAATTATGCAAAGTGTGTCAAAGCTTCTCTTCGCTGTGTTGTCATTGATCCTTTACAATGCTCTTCTTTGCAAATGCTTTTCGGCGGCAATTTTCGTCCCACGCTAATCGTTCCAACTTCATCTGCGGTGTTTCAATGAGTTGATCAATTTGAGCAAGGAAAAGGCAGTGTTGCCATTCGAAAAATTTGAAATTCTCTCCCTGTAACCGTGACCATAATCTGTGCTTTGCAGAATCATCACAATCTTCAGCACATACCTTCAAACAACCATGTCTGAAATTTTGATTGTTGGAATAGGCCGATAGGATTTTATAAACGCGGAAAAGGCTTTTTTTAATGTTTTTTTTTACCATTTTGTGTATATACATGGGGAGAGTGTAAGATAATTTTAGGAGTTGAAGAATAGTAACATAATCGATTCTCATTCTCATTATATCGTTTCGGTGCCATCTTTTGAACGACCTGTTACATACATTCAATTACAGTTTATTTAATTGTACTTGATTGCAGAATTTTATGTTGACTCAGGGGGAGGGGGAGAAAAACTGTTAGGTTGGGTGTTTTAATTTTTTTTTTAGAGTTTAGATTCTCTTTTTTTATAATGAATTTTTCTTTTTATAATTCTTAATTTTTTTTCCTCCTTGATAAAGTCACTGAAGTTCTGAATCATCAATTTGGAAAGTTACTTTTTAGGCATTAATGGCCAACTAGGAAAGGATTTCTTAGTCGGTTCTTAGTTTTAATTCGAATTCAAAAAATAAAAACTGAATTTCAACATATTTTCCGTCATAACATAAAAGCATATAATCTCACAAGAATTATTTTAATACCGTTTTAAAAGTTTAAAAAAATAGCTTTTCAATATTAAACTTTTTATTTGAACAATTTTTTTTCTTAAGTTTTAACAAATTTTAAGAAATTAGCTTAGAACACAGTTTATAAAAATTTTATTATAATGAAATTCAAAATAATATCATTGCTTCTTCGAATCATTTTATTTTTACTTTTCTTACTTTGTTTGCTTCGACCGTTTGTGAGAATTCGGATTTGTTAATATTAGTTTTGTTTCTTCGTAAAATATATATAGTGTAAGAATTTTTACTTTTGTATGTTGTATGCATAAGTTTTATGTAAGAATGTTTACTTTTCTTTTAAAAAAGCGTGTTTTCATTAAATTGCAGGAACATTAAAATTTGAAAAGAGACTTTTATCAAATTTTAGAAGCAAGAAACAATAAAACAGTTTCCATTTAGTCTGATCATTTATGAGCGCCACTATTATTTTCTATTAAAAATTATATAAAAAGTTAATTTATAACGTGTTATTGATCTTTCAACGATTTCATGGCCGTTTTGCCAGTCATATGACGATAGACATAAGAAATGCTGCATTTCTTAACTTTTTAAGAAAATAGAGTAACTAATTGGAATGAGTCAGTGCGGGAAGAAATTTACACTTTTCTTCCCATCCTGAATCGTATAAAAATCAATCATGTACAAAAACTTGTTGTCATACTGTGTCCTTCATCATTATTGACAATTTCAGAAAATTTATTTCTACCTAATGAATCGGTAACCTATTAATTTTAAGAAATCTTGAAAAATATTACCGATTCTTTACTGCTAATATTTAAAAGGTTGACTTAATTTTCATTTTTACGATTCTTCCTATGTTTTTATAAAATCATAACTTTACAATCGAAGATGTTCTGCAAGTTCGGAAATAAATATTAAAATTTAAAGAATAACATTTAAATGCTCTGCCAGTTATGAAATGCCGGCCGTCTTGGCCAGAGTCAATCGTGTAGGGAGTCAGCGACAAATTAATCGGACTAAAAAACACACACCCTAAAGCGCGAGCATCGAAGGGAACTCGAGCGACAAGTGAAGTGGGTCGAGTTTTGGAGACAAATGTTGAGTCAGCATCGAGTTAATCTGCTGAGTAGCCAGTCTTAGGGTAGAAAGTCGAGTTGAAAAGTCGGCAGTCGGGTACAGATGAAGCGAGGACTCAGTGGAGAATAGCAGGTGTTTGGAGATTCCTTAACGAATAGCTGTTTGGATTCTCTTTTCCTGCTGATTTCTGCTTGGCTGCTTTATGTGGCGTTGTTTGATGCCGATTACTGTTTGCGGGCCATTGTTTGTTGTGACTGCTGCTGTGTATTGTTTTTGTCAGCTATGCGTTCGTGTCAATAAACGTCATTATATGCAAATGAAATCTGCTGACTGCGTGTCACCATGCGCCTGCTATACAAGTGAACCTTTTCGAGTTTCGAATTTGGTTTCCGAAACAATATGTTGTCGCATTGCCATTGAAAATATACAAGTGAACACAATGTGAAAGAAGAATAAAGCTATTTGCATACTCTAACACATTCTTTTCTTTCAGTTAATTAATTTTCTTAAAATTAATACTCATCAACAATTTTAGTTTTAAGAACGAGTTCTGTTCATTTAATCCACAACGATTTCGAGTAAGCGCTTCACATAACGAATAGACGAACTGAGAGGTCGTGAAGGAAGACTTTCATTGCACCGAGACTGACTCTTTAAACGAATCTGTAATATTGACGATAAAATTATGTGCTAAATATCATCCATATGCACTTTGCGTGCTCGTAGTGACATGCGCACTTGATGGACAGACTTTCCGCATACAAAATTGGATAAAAATTTGTAATTTTGTTAATGTAAATCACATACCAAATTTCTTCAATTTAGAAGTCACATTCTTATTACATTTGCAGTTACGATTTCGTAATTATGCCTTTCCTTCAAAGAAAAATCAAATGTGCATTTAAACCTGAAGGTGGAATCTCCGACAACTGCAAAAAATTTCTTTTTGTGAATGAGAAAGAAGCAATGGAATGAATTGTTGCATGATTTTTCTCGCACTCTTTAGGATAAATCGATAGTTGAGGAAAGATAAAGGAATTTTCGATTTCTCTTATCAGTGTGAGAGCGAAGGAATCTGTTCTCGGCACTTATCTGCACATGCATGCTGGATCCGCTCCCACGCTGTCGGCCCTTACTTAGGGGAATCGGAGGCGCCGACTCTATTTTCCAACATGAAGACCGTCTTTCTGGTTGTGCTTGTCCTGGGCGCCACACTCGCCGTAAGTACTCTTTCCGATCCCTAACGAAGTTTCAAAATTTGCTCTCTTCGATTTTATTGCGTGCATTGAATGTGCGATCCACTGTCCGGCGTGAAAGGGGATCAGATCACTCGCGAATTTGTTTTTCTTGGAGGGTTGCAGTTTGGAATCTGGCTTCGTTTCTTGTTTTTAAATCTGTGTAAGATTTTGAAGATACAATCTATACTATAGAAAATACAATTTTGACATTACCTTCGCATCAAAGGTGTAGATATTTTAAGTTTGATGGGAAACAATTCACAATATGCATTCGAATTTCTCTACCGCATTGCATAAGAAAAGAAAACACCTCCGTGAACTCTTCATTTCATGTCGCTTACAAGAATAGACCACCTGCGAACTTCCAATGGATTTGGCTCAAGAGAAGAGCCGCAGTGAGTCGTTGGCCGGTGAAATTCTCCTCTCGCTTACGCGGCGCTTCTTCGACCCCTTTCGCACTCCGAACAATAATTAGACGCAAAATCATTCACCTAACACAAAGGTTTGTTTACTGCTGTGAAAAATAAATATATATATAATTCTTAAGTCGAATTTCTTTGAAAAAGGAATCTACGTCTCTTAACCATTATGCAGGCGTTTTTAACAATTAAATCTGAAAAATAACCAAATAAAACGTCCAAATGACGCACTATCTTGAATGGTGAGTCAGAGGCACCGTCGGAGTGCAAAGGCTGAAATGCACGAACCAAAATCCTATCTTGTAGCTGATGGTGATTGGATGTTTCTCCGAAATATTTTTTCGCCTGGACATGTTCACCGAAACTTTATTCATTGAAATTTGGGCAAGATCAAAAACTCTGACAGTGTCGATATTCAGTTTTCTTAATTTACTATCAATTTTCTAACTTATGTATTTCCTATTGATAATTAATAGTTTTAAATCCTAAGTATTAAGCTGTCAATCGAGATGTGATTTTCCTAATATTTCTCCTAATTTATCGTCGTGAAAATGAAATCTGAACGCGTGTAGAAGGGTTGGATGTCAGAAGCACTCAATCACATTTGCTCTCTCCTTAATTAGCATTACATGCAGAGAGGACTTTAGCGAGGGTTGGCAACTCCATCAGCAAGAGATGGAGAGTTTCGTTGCCCAAAGTCTTCACCGCTTCAAGATGGTTGTGGGAATTTGCACATTCTCAAATACGAAAATTTAAAAATACTTTAAAGCTTGTATATTGTGAACGGTCGAAATATTCAATTGGCAGTCAAGACGATTCGACTCTGTTCGGCCATTGATGAGGCGATGGGTTGTCACATTTCGATCGACCAAAGCCATGAGATGGATGCCGAAGAAGTGAAATCCGCCAATTATTGGACTCCGATTCAAATGTCGTTCATTCAGTTCATAATTTGCACTCTACTTAGCAGACTATTCAATAAGCTGACAAGTGAACAAGACGTCGCCATTTTTCCGTCTAATATTGGTGTTTCGGCTAAGATGTTACTACAAATTATGTGCGAGGAAAAAAAATATTTTTATCGACTATTTCGATTACCTGCAAGTAGAGTTATTATATTATATATAAATTTAGTAATTGAGTTCTTTTCCCTAATGTAGTATTCAACGGAAAGTCGTTCTAAAATCAGTCGTCATTTTATTCATCTAATTATTACTTCCTCAATAATGAGTTAGTAAATTTATTTTATTTTTTTCACTTTGAGAATTCTCTTACTAAAATCTAATTAATGATTAAGCTAAATTTAATAAACCGCTCTTTCCTTTCGACACTTGTCCAATGCTACTGAGATGAATTACTTTGCTGTATTTTATGTGAATTCTTTATTAATCATTGGAATAAGTAAATTATATATAAATTAAGTTTAAAAGTAAAATATCTCTTTTTACAATTTAATTCACAATCTGCAATTATTACACTAATGAAACACTGCAAACTTCAATTGATGACAACAAAAAAATGTAGGTTTTTTTAGTTACATCAAAAGAACTTATCCAAGTATGCATTAAATTTATTAACCACTGAACAGGTTTTTTTTCCTTTACTATCTAATAAGATAACAACTTTTATTTTCGGAATATTTTCTTATTTTGATTCAAATGGAAATCCATCGAATGCTTGACTTATCTACGTATTCGAAGCCATTTTACTATTGAATTATAATTGTTATGAATGGTTTATTTTTTGTTTACAGCTATCAAAATTCGATAAATCGATGCACGTACGACATACGGGCAAAACATTTGAGTGGTTAAATAAGTTATAACATAGTGTTTCAGATTCTGCATTTAGAATTACAACTATATTATCGCGGAACGCATTAATTTTTATTTATTTATTTTCTTTTCTTCTTCGGGTCAAAATTTATATACCTTTATGTGAGTCTGAAAAAAAATGATTAAATTAATTATTTATAAGATATTTATGTATAACAGTTGAAATCTTCGTCATACGAATTAACTTCTTGATTAGATGACACATTTAGGATGATTATTATTGTTTCAATCCTTGGAATAATA
Organism: Argiope argentata; assembly: GCA_026289955.1. Taxonomy (NCBI): domain Eukaryota; kingdom Metazoa; phylum Arthropoda; class Arachnida; order Araneae; family Araneidae; genus Argiope; species Argiope argentata. Next base: position 82,850 of record JAOUZG010020120.1, read on the forward strand.
TAAAGGCATTTGAAGTAATGATGTTTTTTCAAGTGTTTTCTGCATTTTAAATTACTTAATATCCAGAATTTCACTTAATTTCAGATTTAAAATTTTTTTAAAAAATCAATGCATGATTCAGACACATTGTATACGTAGGGGTTAAGAAAATCCAAAACATGCATGAGAGAATAAAACTCCTTTCTTGGGAAGAATATTAGTTTGCAGCAGCTTCAGGGGGGGAAGCAGTTAACCGCAAGACCATGTGTCTAAAAATGAAGGTAGGGGAGTTTATATTCAAGTTCTAATTGTTTTTAAATAAAACTCTGTTTTTTTGTTTGTTTTTTAAATTCTAAATATGCATTGAGAAAGAAATGCACGGGAAACGTGATGCTCATTTTTCACAGTTTCGTATCTTGCATTAAACAGTACGTTTGTGCCTATATTCTCCAACCCTCTCAGGAAGCAACAACTGCATCGTTGTATCTTTCCTGCATTCTGTATTGTTTGTATGCGAAGTAAAGTAACTTTTTGTTGAGCACGCGCGCTTATTCGCTTCGGATTCGAAATATAATCCCTGAATTCCTGCAGTTCATTTAAAAATATTTTTAGGGAGGGAATTACGCTAAAAATCGCTTCTTGGCAAAAACCTCGAATACTTGTTCGACATTCTAGAGTTCTAAAAACTCTCTTTTAAGAAACTTTTTGAATTTAGTTTCTGCATTTATTTTTTACAATTTGCATGATAAGAGCATGCACTTGCTCATTCTGCATGCAACATCACTCTGGCACAATCCGTGTCTCTATCTGTGCGTTGCAATGAAGTATAATGATGTTTTATTCAAAATTAGATCTCAGTGCGAGTAAATCTCAAGAAACCGGGAACATTATTTTTTTACAGATACCTTTATAAATTTCTAATAACGGAAAAAAGGGTCATTATGTGAATGAAAAAGAAGCTAAATCATTCTCAATTTCCTTGAATTAAATATAAAATTAATTATTTTGAAAGAATGAAATATATTAGAGGCATACATTTTGCTTGCCAATCTCTGCCGCAAGCACTACCACGTTCTAGAGCGTATCCTTGTACGCAATATTTGGCCCATTGGCTGTAAACGGCATACGACCTATCAATGCTGGTGTCTCTGCTAATGAAACGACCGCGCAGAATGCGGATGGCCTTAACGCTTTTAAAACGAACGATTGATGCCGCGCTTTAGGGAAGCGGGAAAAAATAAGGAGAAGAATGTGCTTCAAAAAATGCATTAAAATGGAACAAGCTCACCCCTTTCCCGTACTGAAGACATTTATCAACATAATAATTTTGATGTGCATACTACTGAGTCAAACTGGCAAACTGTATTCAGATTCATCTTTATGTCACGCTAATTTGAATTTTATAACCTCACTTTTTTAACAGACAGAGACAAAATGCCCGCAGAAGACGTTCGGCTCAAATTTAAATGAATATCGAGGATAGCTTTTCCCCTTGTCCTCCGATTGCCCTCCAGTGCGCCACGCCAAGTGAGGGAATGATCTTCGGCCATCGAAGGACTTGAACGCACGAAAGAGAGAGCGTTTTCGCAAAAAGTGCCGTATTGATGCATATGTGGTGATTGCTACACATATAAGCCAGATAACATCCCATTTTAGGATGTAGCGAATGGGCGCTAGACCCGAACTCCTAATCTTATGGTTAGTAGTCCAGTAACTTATCCGTTGGGCCAAAAGTGCACTTCGGTCCGAGGGATGTTATCTAGCTTATAAGTATAGCAATCACCACACATAAATGAAACAATACTGATGGCTATTACACTCTTAAAATGATTAGGGCCAAACACGATTTTGGAATAGAATACACTTTCTATCATTTTAATGAATCGAATTTCTTATTTCCTTTCCCCCTCACTTTAAGATTAAAGCGTCAATGTGTCATCAATCCCTATCATTGTGTTCAAAACTTCCATAAAAGCCGCTAAATGTTTAAATAAAACATTGGATTCATTATAGTTATTTAAAAATAGCAATGTATAATTCTTGAGAATTAAAAGCAACATCATTTAAAATTTAATTTGTAGCACTCTCTTTTTCCCCTACCGTAGGATTCACTCAGTACACGCCGCCCTCTGGTGTGTGCTTAGAGAGACAATCAGTGAAGCCTCTGTATTCGTGTTGTGTTGACGTGTTTTGTTCACTCTCTGTTTTGTGTTTGTGTGTAACGTAACCGTATATGTTTTAAAATAATAAATCAATGTTACACAAAAAGGCCTATCTTAATTAGAACCCACCAACCACCGGTCACATTGGCGCCCAACGAGTTTTAATTGCGTTTACATTGACGCCTAGCATTGAATTGCGCCCTCCGCATTGTCGCGCAAGCGTGCTTTAAATTTCGGCCTTCAAAAAACAGAGTAAAAGTTCCGAAAACAGAGGTTTGGCTCAAATTTTTTTTCAGGTAAAACCAATTCGAATGCACACCCTGTGCAAGATCATTGGATTATGTTAATTCCCCGCCCTGGAGGAAAAAGGCTTTCTATTGCTAAACGGATGGGATAGATCCCATCGTTGCTTCATTAAATGATAAGTACTTCTTTTGTTTCAATTTTTGAGTACTTTATTTCTTTAGCCATCCTGGTAAAGAATGAAATGCTAATTCATAAGTGTAGAAAAAAAAAATTTGTTTTAACTTAATTTGCCACACCCCTGGCATATGTACACTAATGTTGTATAAAACTCATGATGTAAGAGTCAATTTAAAGTCTTGTAAAAGCAGTTCTTTAGAAGCTTTCCTCATATTTCTGTATGTATATTTTCTATTAGTGTTATATTTGTTTGAAAAAATGTTTCTTTCAACCTAATAATCTATAGTTTAAGTTTCATTCGGCAGTTTCGGTTTCGGAACGAAACGCAAATGTTGCTCTTTTGCGTAGCCATAATACGACCCGCCAAATGTCTGCTTCCCCCCCCCCTTCTATCGTTTCGCTTTTTGGAATATTAATGTGATACACCGGATGCAGAAAAATAAGCTGAATGATTCATTTATGATATATTAAATGAGTAGTATAACTGGCGTAAATAAATAAAATAGAAAGGAAAGATCTTTTCCGATTGTGGTTTCAAAGATTTAATGTGTGTATATATATATAAAAAAAAAAAAAAAAAGTTATCATTATTTCTGTCAGCACTGTTCTGTGTTTTATTTTTAAGCGCATGGTATTGAAAATTTATATATTCTTTTTCCTTTTTATGAGTATTCGTACAACTTTTCATTATTATTCTTGATTTGATTATTCTTTAAGAAATGACATGTTCTTTTAATAAATTTTGGTAAATATTATTTTATTGAAGAATTAAATATAATCAATGGAAATTTTAAAATGTTATGATAACTTTCTAGAAAATTCATAAGGTTTAACCGATTACAATAATTTAAAACTTTATATTGTTATGAAATTAATATTATCTTTGATGAATCTTGTGCATTTGTGTTAAATTTTGTAAATTATTTAGTGATTGCAAGTTTTCTTTTATACTCTTAAATTTCTTTTAAATACAATGTAAAAGACGTGATTTTGTGAACAACGGAAAGTAGTGCCTAAACCTAACAACAAGGATGAGTTTCTTGGGTAAGGGTCTTAAAGCCGATCTCATCTTTGTGGCTGAAGAAATGGGTATTGAAGTCCCGAAAGATGCGCGTCTCCCCGACATTAAAGACTTGATAATACACAGTAAAAACTACGATGAAGACTTTGTTCGAGAATTCCTAAATTCGGTGATCGGTGAAAGGATTGCCGCAAAAGAGGAAGAAAAAGTTTCTCGTGAAAACGCGTTTAAATTGGAAAAACTTCGTTTGGAATTAGAAGTCCAAAAACTTGGACAGCTGTCGCCTTCAAGTTCAGTCGTTGCATCACCAAATCAACTAAATTTACAACTTAAGAGTCTAATTCCTGAGTTTGACCCTCAACAAGATGACATGTCACTGTTTATCAATGTCTTTCAAAGACAAATGAAATTTTTAAAAATAGATAAGAAAAATTGGGTAGCATATTTACTTGGCGTCCTGCCAAATGAAGTTGTAAAAATTATTTCTAGAGAATCTGAGGAAAAAGCTCAAGATTTCGAACATATAAAAGCTATGCTTTTAAAAAGATATAAATTAAACGCAGAGAAATTGCGACATCTTTTCGCAACTCATAGAAAAAACCCAGAAAAATCTTGGAAGGATTTCCATTTTGAGTTAAGAAATTACTTTGAAGGATGGTTGGAGGAACTGAATATCCAGGACTTTGATAAGCTGAAGGACTTGATGATCCTCGATCAAATGAAAAAACGTGTCCCTCCTGAAATAAAGGACCATTTCTTGGATGTATGGTGTGAATGGGTCACTCCCGATGACCTAATAGAGAAACTGGACACCTACGACAGTCTGCGCCCAAACAGTAAAGAAACACAAGCTTACAAGTCGGAAAACTTCAAGAAACCAGCTGATTATGGAAAATCAAATAGATATAGGACTTTTAACGCTAAAGGCCCAAAGTTTCGAAATGAACACAATCCTGATCGACTGGCTCTGTCTGGGATTCCCAGTCAAAGTAGGCGGTATCCCGGGGTTCCCAGTCAAAGTAGGAGGGACTCCATTAACAAAGACAGAGCACACGAACGAAATAATGAAAGACTTGAAGATGACAGAAGACCCCTGAACTGTTATGGTTGTGGAGCTCCTGGAATAATCAAAGCAAAATGTCTTACATGCAACCCAGCATTGAAAGTAAACCCTGATGTATCGTCAAGTCTCAATCATATGAACTTTTACAGTTTTTCAATGGAGGATAAACAAATAAGCATCATTGATATCACTGTCTGTGACACTCATGCAGCTGTTTGTGCCGACACAGGTGCAACACATTCAGTAGCTGGAGAAAAGCTATTTGAACTTCTTAAGAAGAACGGCTTGAAATTCAAAAGCCAAGTTATAGATATGACACTAGCTGATGGCCAAATTCAGAAAACGGAAATACTCACTACAATTGTCGACATTACGGTTAAAGGTAAAAGTATTCCGACAGAACTCATTGTATTGAAAAACGCTCGAGGAAACAGAACTCTTCTAGGTGTTGACTTTTTGAGTAAAGCAGGAATCGTCCTAGATCTCTGCAACAGGCATTGGTATTTCTCGGAATCTCCGCGAATCAAATATGATTTTATTAAAACACCACCTGACATTAACGCTCTGCTGGCAGTTCCTACTACTCCAAATCCCTGTGATCTTCGTGAAAATGAAGGAACAAATCTTTCGCATGAACAAAAACGTCGCCTCAACTCCCTTCTCGTAGAATACGAGACATGCTTTCAACCAGGGGGAGAGCCTACACCTTTCATCGAACACAAAATTGATACTGGAGATAAGCTTCCTGTTGCAGTACCTCCTTACAGGTTGTCTCCTGCCAGACAAGAGATTTTGAAGAAGGAAATTGATTCACTTCTCGCCTCTGGAGTAATCGAAGAATGCGATTCTCCCTATGCCGCTCCAGTAGTGCTAGTTCCAAAACCCAACGGTGATTTTCGTCTTTGCGTTGATTACCGGAAGCTCAATGCGGTTACAAAGCCTGATCCCTATCCTCTTCCGCGGATGGATGACCTATTGCAAACTGCAAAACAAACAGCTTACATGTCTACCATTGATTTAAAAAGTGGATACCATCAAGTTCCAATGTATCCCCCTGACAAAGACAAAACTGCATTTGTTTGTCAATTTGGAATTTACAGATTTACAAGGATGCCGTTTGGATTAAAAACAGCACCCGCGACTTTCCAAAGACTCATGGACATTTTCCGAAATGGCCTTAAAGTCAAGACTTTAGCATATTTAGATGATTTGATTGTCATATCTTCTACATTTGAAGAACATCTTGAAGATTTACGTCAAGTATTTGATCGCCTGAAATACTTTAAATTGCATGCCAATAGAAACAAATGTAATTTCGCTTGCCCCAAAGTAAAATATTTAGGTCACTATATCACCAAGGCTGGTATTGAAGTTGATCCTGCAAAAGTTGAAGCAATAGCAAAAATTCCTCCTCCCAAAAACACAAAACAAGTCCAAAGTTTTTTGCAAACCTGCAGTTGGTATCGTCGTTTTATACATCAGTTTGCAGAAATTTCTCGCCCACTAAGCAATCTTACTAAGAAGAAAACCATATGGAAATGGGGCGAAGAAGAGCAGGGTGCATTTGATCTACTAAAAGAAAAACTAATCTCTCCACCGGTTCTAAAACAGGTCGATGACACTAAACCATTTGTTATCCGAACAGATGCCTCAAATTATGCTCTAGGAGCTATCCTTATCCAAGGAAAAGGTGAAGAAGAACATCCCATAGAGTATGCGAGTCGTTTACTTACTTCATCTGAAAGAAATTATTCTACAACCGAGAGAGAAGCATTAGCAGTCGTATGGGCTCTCGAAAAGTTCCGAGGTTACATAGAAGGTGCCCAAATTACAGTTGTGACTGACCATCAACCCTTAAAATGGCTGTTGAGTCTGAAATCCCCAACAGGCCGATTGGCAAGATGGGCTTTACAGTTGCAATCATTTGACCTGACAGTAGAATACATTCCTGGTAAAGCTAATGTTATAGCTGATATGCTTTCGCGACCTGTATGTGTTCACAACAATTCTAATTGTGAATTATGCACTATATCTATCGATTTGCCATCAAGAAAGGCCAGTGATATGCGTGAAGAACAGTTAAAAGATGACGATTTGAAGAAAATAATAGACTGTTTCGAAAACAATGATAAAGATGAAAATTTTGCGAACTGGTCAAACCGAGGTTACCTCATGAGTAATGGTTTACTCTATCGCTACTCTCCAGATTCTGAATCTGAAGAAGCACAATTGGTTGTCCCAAAGAAAGAAAGGGAAAGAGTTCTTCGAGAACACCATGATGCCCCTACAGCTGGACATTACGGCATTGAAGGTACTTATAATAAAATAGCCTCACGATACTATTTTCCTGGAATGAAATCCTACATTTCAGAATGGATAAAGCATTGTCCAGAATGCAACCGTTACAAGGCTAACAACCAAAAGCCTGCTGGATTGTTAAGAACTCCAGTATATTCTCAAAGATTCGAGATAATTTCGATTGACTTATTTGGTCCTCTACCACTGACGGCTACAGGAAAACAATGGATTTTTATTGTGGAAGACTGTGCTACAAGATGGGTTGAATTATTCCCTCTTGCTCATGCCACCGCGCATGAATGTGCTACAACATTAATCGAAGAAGTGTTTATGCGGTATGGCATACCTAGAAGAATCATCAGTGATAACGGATCACAATTCATTAGTTCCGTACTCCAACAAATCTGTTGTACTCTTAATATAGACCAATGTTTAATTCCAGTCTATTTTCCCCAAGCAAACCCTGTCGAAAGGAAAAACAGAGACCTTAAACCTCGTCTAGCAATACTTGTGGGAGATGAACATGATACCTGGCATTCGAAACTCCCTGTAATTCGATTTGCCATGAATACAACTATTTGTGATCCTACCGGACATACTCCTGCCTTCCTACAATTTGGAAGAGAACTGCGCACTGTTGACGATGTTGTGCAAAATTTCAAAGCCGTGGTTGAAAATGATAACTTTGTTCCAGAGATAACCCCATATCTCAAAAGATTTGCACATATCACTAATGATATACGAGACCGAATAGAAAAGAAGCAAGATCAACGGAAGAAATACTATGATAAAAATCGAAGAACTGTTTATTTTTCTCCTGGTGATAAAGTTTTGGTAAATTTGCATCCTATTAGCAAAGCCAAAAACAAGAAGACCTTAAAGTTTATGCCTAAACGTGATGGTCCATATCTTATACTAACTCAGAAGTCGCCAACATCATATGTTATTTCTAGTCTTGACAAGCCGTCAGAACCTATTGCAACCTATCATGTTTCTGCACTTTCGCCTTTTAAAGATGTGGCTTCAAAGCCAATTGCTCCACTCAGAAAGCGAGGTCGACCACCAAAAATCAATGTGGCACCCCATGCCACAAATCAAGACGTTTCAACTGCACCAAAAATCAATGTGGCACCCCATGCCACAAATCAAGACGTTTCATCTGCACCAAAAGTCACTGTGGCGCCCCATGCCACAAATCACGACGCTTCATCTGAACCAAAAATTACTGTGACACCCCATGCCACAAATCAAGGAACTTTGTTTATGCCAAAATCTTCTCGGCTTAAACCCTTTACCCAGAGACACCAAAGGCCAAGAACACAGACTGCAACAAGAGCTCCTACTTCTAGTACTGGCTACTTGCCGGGACGTCGGCGCAGCCAGAGGGGGAGACTGTAGCACTCTCTTTTTCCCCTACCGTAGGATTCACTCAGTACACGC
>JAOUZG010020126.1:0-54902 GCA_026289955.1 Argiope argentata
AGTTTTTGCATAATTTCAAATTTCTTTTTGAGCTCTTAATATCTTAATTATTACAGGATGAAGAATTTTGTAAAGTAATTTTTATTTATATATAAAATTACAAAAACATATTTGAAAAAGATCGCAGTTAATTAGCTTCCCTTCAATTAGGAAATATCTTTCTACATATGTATATCGTTATCATTCATTATCCAGAAATCATTTTTGTAACTTTCTGTCGGATGAAAGCAGCCGAATATGAACAAATCGCAATAAAAATTTTGGATTGCTTCATTGAGCATTATCAAATGCATAGCTCTGTTAATGTAATTGAATGGGCTACATATTATTATTAGAAATTCTTGGGAGAGGGCTCTCGGTGTTACTAAAAATGCTATTCATGCAGAGAAGGAAAATGCAAAAGGACAAGATAATCGAAATACACGTCTCTGTTAGTACAAGATATTGTATGGTATCATTATATTGCTCATAGACTTTTAGAATGTGGAAAAACATCTTGAAGATATCGTTAATGAACCCTTTGTGCTAATAAAAGGCTAAGCATAAAGCATAAGCATAAAGCTTACATAAATTTAATGTTTATATAATTTTAAAAGTTTTTATAATTTAAAGTTATATAATTTCAATAGCGAGTCAAACTCGAATGTAAATTTAATCAACATTTCGATGCTTCATATCTCTGACTTGGCCCTTGAATTTGATATTAATATCTTCTTAAAGTATTATCTCACAAAATGTGTTTTGTATTATAGAAAAAATCAAGATTATATCTTTTAATGGTATTAGTTTTATGTCCATTAAAGATTTACTTTATTTTGGGGGTATAAACATTTTAATTTGATACACATGAAGTTCGAAAGTTTTTAAGGCTTTAATAAATTTTAATTTCAGATATTACGTTGTTCGCCCGTGTGCTTCTGCAAATCATAAAATTATAGCCGGGGGTACACTTACATTTTTATATCATAATATATACACTTTTTGATGTGTACGCACAACGATTTTTAGTAGACTGATTAAATGAAATATAAGAAAAATAAATGCATTTTCTGTTAATCATTTAGAAACTCAAAACATCAATAATCTAGGCAAAAACACTGAACATCAAAAGTGTTTGATTTTAAAACATAAGTTAAATTTCAGGAAATATTATTTTACTTTTTTAAAAATAAACTTAAATTAGGTTAGATAAATCTTTATTATGTATTAATGAATTAACCTATCAACTCAAATGCAACATATAACAAAAGCAGTTGAAAATAAATAGACTTTTTAAATCAGAATAACTTTTTTTTTCAGAATTGCTTTCTTTAAGCGTTCTACAGATGTTTTTACATATTTTAAAAATTTAATTTTTACATGCCGAGAAAAAAATATTTTATTCCATCATTAATAATTCGATTCCAATTCCACCACCGTTCTTTTTTCAGTTATATGACTACATGACGTCATAGCATCAATAGTAAAATAAATTACCTTAGGAAAACTTGTTAGCAATTGCAGTATCAGAAATGATTCCATGATTCCCCATCAAGTAAGTTTCATCAGGAAAAGCATAATTATAAGAAATGCTTACTTTCTTACCTTTTGAGAAATCGCTTATTTTGATGGTACAAGCATGCCTTCAGTAGTATTTCAACACTCTAATGAGGACAAAATTGCATTTGCGAGCAATTTTTAGCTGTGTCAGGCAATGGACATATTATCAAGATATGGAATTTGGGATAGTAAAATTCGTTATCATACTAATCAATAGTTAACTCAATAATTGTGATAACGCCAACCAACGACACCTCTTTAGTTAGGCTTAATGTACATAGTTGCATAATTATTGAGGTTCAAGTTTCAAGTAAGTTCCTTAAATCTATGAGGGATGACTTGATTTGAGATATCTCAAAGTTAGGAAATATTCCTAATTAAATATATTTGTTTCAATAAAAAACAAAGAAATTATATACATAGGATGAACGATTTTTATAGCCTTTCAGTTATCATAAATCAAATTTGCATAAAATAGTGTTTCTGCTTTCTTCGAAGCTGGATATTGCTATAACTCATCAGAAAAAGCATTTGAAAGGGAATTCTATTTTATTTCAATAATTAGATGTTACAGCTTAATTCTATCAACACTTTTTATTGATCAATACAAAAGTAATTAGAAATACTGAATAGCACAAAGTTTACAGCTATAAAAATCCATCACTTTAAAAGAGCTCTGAAAATAGCAAAGATTAAAACAAAATGTGTTGTTGCATTATTTATATATATATAAATAACAAGAATTTTTATATGTTAAGGTGCGAGCTCTGAAATGGAGTTATAATTAAAAATTAAAATTTGAAAATACTTTTCATTCTCACTTTTCTTTGCCTTTATTGCTCATTATTTTTTTCATTTTTAATTTTTTAAAAAAAATCCTATTATCAATTTTCTTGGCCTATTACTTATTCACCAATTCATTTTAATTCTGCCAATTTTAGCAATATAAATTTAAAAATTTGAACATTGAATAGATTTTTAAAGACATGCTGTTTAGTATCTTTAATACAACATTGCATAGGTGATTTGAATTCACTTAAGCACTGTTGCATATAATTCTCAAGAAAAATATTCCTTGTTTGAAGAATCATAGAATAAATGTTTGATTTATTCCATAGATGGACGCAATTAATTTCTACAATACATAATGTCACCAATAAAACTTGTAAATACTATAACTTCTTTTTTTGTTGTATGTTTAAACTGTTGGTAAAACTGACGCAAATTAAATGTTTCAGAATTTACGTTTCTCCATATTTTGGAGTAGTTTTTCGTTTCATTTGGAAAAAAAATCTCTGTATCTTGTGGGTTATTGGAGCAGAAAAATAATATTTCACAAGTATATGAGAAGCTCTTTTTATTCAGAAGAAAGAACTTGCATTTTCTTTTTACTTTCAAATTTTTTTCAGTCCAACTCTTGGAATTTCATTTCTCTGAAAGAGTTTCCTAATAAATCAGTAACTTGCAAATTTGTGAATTACTTTTTCCAACTTTGAGTTCTTGCGTGAATGTTCGTATTTCTGATATGAAGAATTAATAGAAGTTTTGATTTTAAGTACAGAAAAACATCGGTTCAGCTGTTAATATTTGCCAAAGTAGACTAAAAAATTTCAGAAAATGATTTTTCAATTCCTAAAATCTAATTTCGGATTTTAAAATATTAGTTTTCTCACCAGAAACGAAAGTTTTGGGAGTTACATTTAAAATAAAACAGAGCTTTCCCGTAAGTGAAACTTTTCTGCAAAAATTAACATATTGTTTTTTGCTGGTTCTATTTTAATCAATTTTCTATTATATTATATAAGTAAAATACTATTATATAAGTATCAAGTTTTATTATAAATGTTTAGAAGACATAAAAATATATTTCTAAAAGATAAAGGTTATTAATGCAATTTTAAGAATCATTTTAAATTTCGTGAGCCAGCACCCTGCCAAAGAGGAATCGTGTCTTCTTCGTGATCATGGGCGTCCCGGATTCAAGTCCCGGGCAGCGGATGGTTGTTCTTAAGTGTTCTATCTGTCAGGTGGAGAATGTGCCCCCCCTGTAAAAAGGGACTGTGCAAGCAAATGTGTTAACTGTGTCATCTTCATATGAGCTAGAAGTCAGACTTCTGCTCTTTTGTACTCAGGGGTCCACACCCTCAGAACCCACTGCACCCCTCCTTCCGTCGTAAAGTGAACACGACATCGTCATCATTTTATATTTGTATGGTATAATTTTTTTGTTTCTTTGTTTTCATCTGAAATATAAAAAGAAGAAATTTTTGTTTTTGTTGTTACTTATGGCACTTGCTATAGATAAGCCCAGTTGATGCATCAAGCCATAGCTGTTCATCGATTGTAAGCCATAAGATAGGCGTCTCTTTTTTCAAGTAGCGCCAACTAGGGTCAAGAGTACAACTTTATCTAATTCTCATCTCAGTGGCGAGGACATCCCCTTTTTACTGGGGGGTGGAGGTGCAGTCGCCCATCTCAAATATAGAACAGAGGACAATTATGCCCATACCGGGACTCGAATCCGAGACTCCAGAACATGAGGAGGACGCGCTTCCTCTGTACAAAAAAGCCGCCCGGAGAAGAAATTTTAAAAATATACAAACATATTAACCTCCTATAATTTCTAAAATTTTCTCGTTTGATGTTGAGGATTGGAAATAAGAAAGTCTTGAATCTTTAAGTATGCGATAGGAAAACTTCTTATCAACGAATTACATATACTTCAATTTCTCTTGACATTTTGAATACTAACTAAGCTTGAAAGTTAAGCTTAAAATTATCTTAATGCTAATGTATGCAAACAGACGACTGAAGCAAATGTTTTCCTTTTAAAATACCAAGTAGTTAGTCTGGAATTTCTTTTACTTTAGGATGATTTGACAGAAAATATTTTGCATTAAGTCAATTAAGGCCAACTCTCTCCAAAATTGCGTTGAATCTAGATATCTTGAAGCCAGCAAGAAACTTTATATCAAACAAAACTGATAAGTATTCTTCCAAAATTGATTTATTTCCTTCTTTGCCTATAGATGAGTCTTTAAACTAATGCATGTTTCTTCCATTAAAGTTACGTTTGGTAATTTATTTCTCACTAAAATTCTTGACAAGTAGTTACCGTAGTAATATGCATAATAATAAATATTATATGAAGTTGATTTCTTGTGTAAAGCATAGTGTGAAATCGGTAATCTTGAAGAATTAATAGACAAAGTATTTTAGTAATGCCACCACTTTATATTTCCATAATTTCTTAAACGTTAAGATAAGCTTCCTTTTTAGAAATAAATATTTTTAAAATTTTCAAAGTTTTAAATTATGAATATTTTTGAATAAAAATATGTGTTTTTGAGGATTTTTCCCCTTACATCCCTATTCATAAAATATGTATCATCTGAAATTTGTCAATCAATTATATATTGAACATTAGCATATCAATTTCAGATACTCCTATCATATATCAATTAATCCTAATATTCTATGGCTATTCAGTAAAAAAAGTAATAAAAGGCACCAATCAATATAATTTTCCATTAAATTTAATAATCGTGGATATATTTTTTTATTTCTTGTATTAACATTAATCATATGTTTAGCTTTGTGTAGCTGAAGTATAATAATGAAATAATACAACAGGATTTTTTTGGGTACGATCATTTCATTTATAATAAGATAAATTATTTGAACTGAAGTCGGCATTAATAAGGGTCATATTAAAAGTCATTTACAAAAGAGTAAATAACTTAATTAATTTTTTAAATATAAATAGCACTTATCTTAACTTATTGCTCAGCTCACTATGCCAAAAAAATTATGAGATTCTCTAAACTTTTGAAAAATTACATTTTGTTATTAGTTGATTAAAACTATATTAAGAAAAAAAAATAATTAATGAATAAATAATGTTTGCGCAATATATTTAAGTTTTCCATTATTTAAGGAGCTAGTAATGGAAAAAAAATCCCCTCTCAATGTTTTTCTGGGAATTTTAATGTCAGGTATATTTGCAATAATTTAGATTGAATAAGATTTTGCTTCCTGCTAAGAGTTTTGATATGAATAAAATGATATTTAATAGGACTACTACTACTGAAATCTTTATTCCAATAAGCTATTAAACAGATACAATTTTATTGTTATAAAGCTAAAAAAAATAAACAATAATGCATTCTGCTTAAAATAGATTTCATGAACAAGTAACATTATTTATTGTATTATGAATGCAGATTTTATTACAATACTGTAAATCATCTTTTCGAAAAATAAATAACTATCAACTGAAAATTGAAATCAAAGGCATAAAAAATTCAAATGAAGCAAATAAAAATATTGAAGAAAACATTATTTCACTTAATTCGCAAAGGTAACGAAAAGTTTCAGAATTGATTTTATTATTTCCTCGCCCTTAAAGTGATTACATTCATATCGTATATAAAGTCGGTTTAATTTAGAATAGTCGATGTTTCCTGGTCACTTTTGTTTAATTATGATAAATCTTATATTTTATCCATAGGACGAGATAAAATGCTACCTATAAATTGATTTATTTTCTAGATAAAAAATATTCTTTAAAAAGAAGTCTAGGGCAATGAGGCATTTGATAGGCTATGTACGAAACAATTTTTACAGCCGATTTAGAGAATTCCAAATTGTACCATTATATGGAATTTTTAATACTTTCTTTAAAGTACATTTAAAAATTTTTACTTGTTGAGTTTGAAAGTTTATTGATAAGCAATTCCTTTATTTATATTGATTCATAGGATTTCCTTCTTAACTGTCATAGTTTATATGGGATAAGAAAACAACTAAAAAGGACATCAACGAAAATGAACTCTCTCTTTCTCTCTCTTGTTTTAGTTGTAATCTTAAAAAAAATACCTATCTCCGAAAATATTTTTGTTTGAATATATACGTAAATACTGTTACATCTTGTCATTAAAAATTGTAGGAAAAATTATGTATCCAAATTTTAAATGCCGTATAAGGTATTTGAACATTATATTTTTGAGTTTTTCATTTTGTTTAATATGTATACACAATATAATTACAAAAAAAATGAGATTCATTGATTCTTATTTTAATGAATTTCACCCAATGTTGTTTTATAATAGTTTGAAATTATTGCATCGACCCACGAAAAAATCAATAAAAAATATATTTTTTGATTCTAAATATATGTACAAAATAACATTCTAATAGAAAGTATTATCACGTGATCTAATAATTTATATAACAATCAATCTCTTAATGAATAAATTTTACCTTTCATATATTAAAAAATATCATTTTTTATAATCTAGCTTTTTCCTCATTCTTTCATTATATCAGCAATTATTTTATTGCATGAGGACATAAAACACTAGACTAAATTTTCGGCTAACGCAAATATAAGTAACTTAACAAAACTTTAAATTTGGAAATTTATAACATTATAACTGTAATCTGGAAATTGATAATTGAAAATTTATTACATATGTATGTTTATGGATTAAGTATAAAGATAAAAAGATTGGCATGTTATATTCCCCTAGTTCCATCTGAGATAGACTTTATTTAGCAATTAGGAAATATATAAATGTAAGTAGTGAAAGTATGCAAAACAAGATTTAATTTAAATAAATTATTTATCTAAAACATGAGCATTATATATTAATCATTTTTATAAATTCTCATTATATAATACAAAAGAAATATTAATCTTTGGTAATAAAAACTAATATATTTTAATGCAGTCTTGATTGAGATTATTCAAGAAATGGTTTATTTTCTTACTTATTGTTTTCCATCTATGGATGTTTTTTCTTTGTTAATTTAAAAAATAACTATGCATAAACTTTTAATAAATATTTCACCCAGAGAGATGATATGTATATGAGATTTAATACATTTATAATGAAATCTGGGTTTTCCGCAAAGATATATTTATTATACATATTAATACAGTATGTCTTCTTAAGAATAAAAAGAATATTTAATTTTTTAATTATACCAGAGTTAGAAATGAAATTAAAGAAACATTGAAGATTAAAAGTTTTGATTCCATACTGCATGAGCAAAATATTAATAATAATTAAAAAATTAAAAAATGCGCTGAAAACGCGGAAAAAATCGATACATCTGAAGAAAAAACCTTAATGCTTAGAAAAAAATCTTAAAATAAATCAGTATCAACCAACTCAGATGCTGATTCTAATATTATAAAAATATTTTTATTAAATAAATATATTTAAAAGCCTAGATTTGGAATATTCTTACATAATAAAAGCTTTCATTGTATGGAATATTTACGCAATGTAGTTTTAAATATTCACATAATTTCAGAATAGGAAATGCAAGCACATTTTGCAGAAATCTGGTTAAATAATGCAGGCTATTAAAGTAGGCACGGATTAGATTAGTTGTATTTGTTTTGAATACATCTATTATGCATTTAATATCCATATTTTTATCATTCAGTTGAGAGATAAACTAACTGTACTCAATGATTTAAACTTAGATTTAGAATTTATCAAAGAAATGATAACTTCATAGAGAGTGATTTTACTATTTTAAAAGTAAATCATATTTTTTTCTGCTTACAAAGTTAATATGACCAATCCTATCAAATGTCATTTTAGATTGCTTTGGGGGAGTTTATTTAATATAAATATTAATTGAACAGTACTACTTATTGTCATTAATCTATATGGTATTTTTATTCGAGCCAAGCGATGTAAAATCATTAAAACTGCAAATATTACTTTACTCTAACATTGTCGAAATGAAAGTTACTAGAGTCCATATGAGAGAGTTTTACCAGCCATTCACAATTCTAATAGGGACAAATGGACGATAAAAGAAAAGATAAAAAGACTAAAATTTAACAAGTGGATAAAGTTCAATTTGGTTAAAACCTATATAGGAAAATATAGCAATGAAAAGGCGGATCAATATGCAAAGATGGCGGCACAGAAAGAGAGTGTGGATATAACTGTCCCAAAATCAAATGGTCTCTTAAAATGGGAATTGATGGAGTTTGGCAGATTGTATATGACCAAAAAGAAAAAGTAATTTGCGATTTTATTCCTAATTCAGAAATAAAAATAAGAAGATACCAGCTACTGGTAATCCGAATTATAACAGGACATGGGAGATTCCCTGCATATTTCCAAAGATTTGGAAGAATTCAGGAAAGTAAATGCATTTGTGGAGGAATCGGTACTATTTACCGATATCTAAGGGAATTCACAGAAATCTCCGAACATAGAAAACATCTGCAAGTTGAAAATAATGACTTGAGTTCAGTACTGATTGTAACAGGTAATCTTAAGACTCTGAAGGACGTGATGTCGAAAAGTGTCAATTTTTTGCCAACTGTTTGAAAGTTTGTAGAGGAGGAGGGGGTCAGTTTATGACCACTTTGGAATCAATTATCTTGAAGGGAATATTAGTTTGAAAAATTCGGTCAATCTAAGGATAGACATAGCTACAGTCCACATGCGGCCACAACAAATCCTGTCGATACTGCTACGTTCAGTGGTGGCGGGATGGTCGGCTGTACACAAGAATATGAAGTTAATGATAATATTAGATTTGATTCCAGTTTTCAAACAATTAAAAAGAACTAAATATTATTTATTTCGAATTTAATTTTAAAGAAACTTCAATTAAAACTCGGGCAAAAGTGTCTCTTTATAAAAATATTCTTGAAAGAAAGATAATAATTTAAGTATTTTAAGAAAACATAATGCCATTTTTAAAATGTATTTTATAATATCAAAAAATAAGAATATTGGTAAGTTTATACATGAATTGTAAATCCAGTCATTCAGACATGCCATTGTATAAACAAAAATTGATAATAATTAATAATATTTTATTTTTGAATCAAATTTTTTCGACTGCCTAGATGTTCCAATTTTATTAAATTAGTTTTTCAAGCTTACATCTCTTTTTTTTTGAAGAAATTTTAATCAAAATGAAATTTATACTTAATATACTTGCTGACAATTCCTGTTTTAAAATATCTTTACTCCAAGAATAAAATTATTATCTTTTAATATTAGCCATTTTTAATTGTGAGATATTTCTATGAGAATACTGACTCATGATTAAATCTTTCATGCATAAATTAACACTCATGATTCCCAAGAAAATATTTATACGTAACAGAAAAACTGTGATAAATATTAAAATCCTATTATTTTAATAGACTTATATCTATTCTTATGACTGTGAATATGAATGGTCCTAAAATTATTAATAATGTTATCACTATCTACTAGAAACATATTCCCTGTTTTTTTTTGCTTCACTCTGCCTTCTTTCTAATATTACCTACTTTTTCTGCTTGTGGGCACAAATATAAAACAAAGTCATTCTTCTTTTTCTTTCAGAAATGGAAAATACTTAAAACAATTAAATATTTGACACGTCAATAAAAAATGAATTAACTCGTAACGAGTATTATATATGTAAAAGAGTACAAAAAACATTTCTCAAAAATAATTTTTAAAATTCTGGAATTAATTTGATGTGATTAAAAATTTCTTATGCAAAAACACTTTTTGAGAAATGCGAATGTTTTTAAGCCATAATGAAAAAGCGTAGCGACTTATTATCTAACCCATTTTTAATGAAAATTTCGATACTTTTCCATTAGCCGGGTGGCAGCGAAAAATTGCCAAATGATGTAGAATTCCGCCAAATTTCTTACAGTTATTTTTAAGGGAAAAATCGCCAAATAACGTGGAATTTCCAAAGTTATTTTTAAAAATTATGAATGATTAATATTATTTAGTAGCTTATTATATTTAACCTTACATTATTTAATGAGATTCTATAATTTAATGCAAATGATAAAAAAAGATTTTTTTTTATTTTCAAATCAAGATTATTTCATTCTTCTTATCACTAATTGATAATAATACATCTCTCATCGGAATATAAATTTTAATAAATTCATTTCTAACTTTTCTCTTATAAAAGTTTTATTTTGTCGTTGTTCGTAAAATCATGAATACCAAAAAATATTTTTGCTTTATATGTTTTGTACATCATATGATTTTACAGTCAGTATTTGAAACAAATACCAAACTGTTCTGCTTTTACGTTTTCGGAGAACGAACAAAAAATATTAATCTATTGGTGGAAGCAATAAATATATAAGGAACAGAAATACGGCGTAAAAGAAGTAAGTATATCACAAATCACTTTATGAATATTGTTGAGAAGTTCCTTCATATGATTATCCTTTATTAATATAAATATAAAAATCTAATTAATTTTCGATGTTTCTCTGCCTTTGTATTTTTTTAATACACAGGCTAGAAGAAAAATAATTAAAATATTGTGAAATGCATCTTTTCAATTGCATTATGCTTTGTGGTAGGCGGATAAATGATAAGTAATGCATAGTAAGTCAAATATCTACGATAAAAAAATAAATATATTGTATTTATTATATGAAGAAATATTGCACCAAAAATCTAATTACAGTCTTCAAGTAAATATATAATCGAAAGAGCATTTTTGCTTGTATCTTTGATTACTCGTCTTTCCTTCATTTCTTGTTTATATCCCTGACTTTGTTTCTCAGAAATGCATGACTTTTTTTTTTCACAAATGCATTAAGATAATCACATTTATTCTTCTCTCTTTTCTACAGATGGAAACCTGGGTTACTGGAAGTATTTCTGGTAATTGAAACGGCATTTTACTTCAACTTTGCCTCTAATCAAGTTCGTTGCCTTTTGCCTAATACGTAAACCAATGGCATATATTTATTACGGAAATTCCCCAAAATTAACAAAGTTATTTTTACTGTTCTGAGCTTGATCACATTCTGATAAAAAGTCTTTAAATGTAAAAAAAAGTTATATTCGATGATATCTGAGGAAATAATAACGAAATGTGAAAAAAAGAAAACTTTTAATTGATTAAATTGTAATTAAAATATCGAGAAATTTACGATTTTCCCATATTTGGTAGTTTCTTTTTTTAATTTTAAAGCTGTGTATCCTAATGAATTAGCAAATGTATAAATATTCCTTCATTTATACTTTGCTGCATATATACTACTTTGCTGGTACATAAAAAAATATAAGAATTTATGTACATTAAATCTTTTTCAAATAAAGTTGGTAAAACTAATTTGAACAATAAAAATCTTACGATAGTTTGAAATAAAAAAAATGTTTATTATTAAAGTTATTACTTTAAACTGAAATTTTATATATTTAGTTGGTTAACAATAGCTTGATAAACAATAAAATCATACATACCATTAATCTAAATAAAATTTTTAATATTTATTTATTTTGTTTTAAAATACACGTTTATTTTTATTTGAAATATATCACAAAATTATGAAGTAATTTTATTATTATGCAATAAAGAAAAAATCTACTTTTTTTCTGAATTCTTTTGTGCCTAAGTCTTGAGAGTATTTTAGCATGAAACATTTTTTTTTAAGAACTTAGTGATGAAGCTGATATATTATCTCACACGCAGTTATTTAAAAAAAGTATGACCATTATAGTCAGTCAATTTTACATTAACTTGAGAATGGCGATAACAATCACTATAAACTTGATACTTAGGTAAACTAAGTACCAAAATATGTGACCATATGATACATGGTAAATTTAGTTACAATGCCACTTAGCTAAAAGTAGTGGATTTATCATTCATATCTGGAAAATGGAGTAACGTTTGGGGTAAAGCCAAATACCAGGTTACAAGGCTTCTTCCATTTATTACGGACAGATTATTTGAGCACAAAGAGTAATAGGTAAAATACAAACATTTTTTCTTCTGCTGAAAAAAAAAAACTAATTTTTAACAATTTATTAGTACGATTCCATCAAAACTTCATTTCTTTTGATACATCGTACTTTTGTGGTTTGTTACTATCTTACGCATAAAAGTTGATACATTCTATAATATTTTCATGAACCCTTATTTCATCTATATGTTCAGTTTGAAGTAAATTTATTTAGAGAAATTTAAAAGAATCATTTTATTCAAAATTCTTACCTTCATTTTGTGTTAAAATATATTTCTAAAATTATATTGCCTTTTAAGTATATAGTTCACCTTATACAATTTAATTTCATTGTATGTGTACAGAATATCAGATAAATTTGTTTTAATTCAATCGCCGTTTGACATTTCACAACAGCCAACATATTTATCAGAAACAGTCAACAAATTTAACATGGAAAATGGAAAATGTAATTTACATACGAAATAAGCATTAATTATAGATGCGGATGTTGTTTACAAACAGCAGCAACTTAATCAACCTGTAACTTTGTAGAGAAGAAAGTCTACATGGAATTTTCTACATAGCGAATATATTTATATAAAATAGATTTCATTCCGTCTATAGTTTTACCGAATTTCAGTCTGGTTTTCCAATTATTATCTTATTTGATATATTTTATATTCTCTGATATTGGAAAAGAAAAACGGTTTTTAAAATTTTCAGTGCTTTGAAAATAATTGGATTCATAACTTTTGTATTTTTTGCATTATATATTAGGTTAAAATGTTATTGTATATGCTGCATATGTAATTTATTCCATAACTTTCAATCCATGAATATGTAATTCAAAATAACTAAACAAAAATATGTTATTAAGGAAGGGAGAAAATGTAATTTATTTTACCTGTATATTTAATACTTCTTTCTGATTTATATTTATACTTTAATTGTATTGTATTTATTTATTTTATATTGCTATATTCCCGTATTAAAGAATTGGCGAGGATACTAAGTACAAGTAAAAGTATTTTATTTCAGCAAATTCAAAAATATTTCTCAAAGCTAAATTTAAAAGATAGATATTTCTCTAAGATTTCAATGGAAGTAAAAAATCCATTTTTGCCAAATAAGATGTTTTTTTTTTCTTATATCCAAAATGTGTAAATAATCTTAAGCACAATACTTAAGTACAATGATTGCTATTGTTTTACTTTTAGAAAATTAACTATTTTGTTACTGAAAATTTTTGACATAAAAAAATCAAAATTGTTGTATGCATATCTTTTTATTTAATGGTAATAGTTAGATACAAAATTTACAGGGATGTTAAATTGTTCAACTTTTTCTTTAACTTTTAATGCACTATTATTAACTATATGAAATTTCTTTGGAAAAAGAGATTATAAATATTACAGAAACATAATTTAGTTTGATTTCATAACTTTAGGATAAGAGAAATTTCGAAAATTTGGTGAAATGTGAAGCAATATTTACTGAATTTCTTTTTAAAAAACAGATAAATGTTTTTTTAGCTGTCTTCGCTGAACAGTTGATTTGTTGGGATTAAATATAGTAAAAATTTCTCTTTTGTGAAATTATATCTTAACGGCTTTTTGAATAAAACATTTTTACATTTTAAATTTTATAGGCATTTATTTGATACTATTTTTGAAATCTAACACTATTAAATTCTGTAAGTTATTTTTTTTCCTATTTCAGTTTACATTTAATCATAATATATATTAAACCGGCGTCATGACATAGAAGTAGAACGTTTTTCGCGTGTTCTCTGCGACCCGTTTTCGAATAACGGTCAGGACTTGGTTGTTCTTTTTTGAGTGTTCCCGCCTGTAAAAAGGAACTGTGAAAGCGAGTGGGTATGCGTATCATTCCCACATGAGTTAGAAGTCAGACTTCTGTTCTCGGGTGTGCAGGGTCCAATATCCTCAGAAGCTACTGCACCCCTCTTTCCTTTGTAAAGTGGACACGTCATTTTCATCATTAATATATATTATATTATTGAATATATCATATTTCAAATTAACATTATAGTATATTTCAAGGTGTTTAAAAATTAATGTGCTTTGAAATCTCATCATCATCATATGATTTTTAAACTAAACGTTAATTATAAGTACATATAAATATCAAAAAAATTATTAAAGGCAGATATTACATAGAAACCTTTTCAACATTACAAATTAAGCTGTGTTTTCACCTTTTAATGAATACAATTTGCTTGGCGCAGTATGGCTAAATTTGTCTTATGTGCTAAAAATCCTGAACTACCAACCAACCAACCATCACTTACTGATGAAATATTGAGTATGAAATCTTTGCAACAACTAAAAATATTATTTGAATTTCACTAATACAATAAAGTCCAAGTTTTACTTCTTTCCATATCTGCAAAATATGGCAGCTATAAATGTACCGATTATTTTTGTAGATTTCCAACATATAGACGATGGAACACTTTCTTCTTTTTATAAGTAAAGAAATAAAATTAATCTTTAAAACAATTATATTGTTTTTCTTGTTCAATTCATCTTCCAAACAATTATATTTTAAGATTATCGAATAAAAAGTACAGTTCCATTGCTAATTCAACTTTGTTTTATTGGATTAATTCAATAAAATCTGAACTACTATTAAATTATTTACTTTTAAAAGCAAACCTTTTGATTTAAAATTTAATTATATATTAAAAAAGACTTTAAAATTATTATGAAAAATCTAATAATCTGAAATATTTTTATTCAGAATTTTAATTAGTCATAAAATGAATATGAACTAAGATATGCCAACACTTTTAATAATAACTCTTTCTTGTTGTAAAAATTTCTAATTCCATTAAAAAAATTAAAAGATTTCTAGAGGTAATTTAAGATTAATTCTTCCTTAATTTGAGAGAGTCATTAAGAGTTTTCTATAAAAATATATTTTCTTAATATGTTTATGAAGATTTCTAAAGAGAGATGGTATCAAACTGTAAATCCTCTAAATTAGAAAAATAAATAAAGCAGAAATTGTAAGACCCATTTAGTGATTTATTTCAGATGACGAAATAGCATTCTAGGCTTTTAAAATTGCTTAAAGCACACCACTTATTGTCAGCAAAACAAACATTATTATCTCTTATCTGAGAAAGAGCAATGCATTTACATCATCTAATTTAGAATTGTTATTTGGGTTCCGCAGTTATTTACTGAAGGGAGATATTTAGTTTCCTATATATTGATTTTATATGTTCTTTTTCCATTCATTTTATTTTTATTTTATTATTTACTTTTTTTGTAGGTTTATTGCCACTAATATTGAAGCAAAAGCACACACGGCACATCAAAACAGACAACACGTCTGAAACGTGCGGGAGGTTCTTTCATGGTCTTAACACATCGTATGTTAAATGTGAGAGGGAAAAAAGTAGAATAGTTTTTCTTTATTACCTGAAAGTTCTGGAGTTTTTCTATCTAGAGGGTTCGAAAGAGAGTTATACTCGAAAAGTTTTTCTATCTAGTGGGCTCTTTGGGATAATTTAACAGTTTGTAACGATCTCACTGCACGAATGATTTTCATGCGTCTCCTAAAAATATATTGCGATTTATGAAATAATTTTAAGCAAACATTTCTACATCCGAAGAAATTATAGTTTATCCATATTAAATTTAAGACAGGAAAGGAAATTTTATCTTATACAAATGTATATACAAATTTTATACAAATATTTCACCGTGATTTTCATTTTGGTATATAGTATTTAAAAAAATTAGTCCAAATAGTCTTGGTATTTTTCGTTTCCTTGGACTGAAATAATGTTAAAAGAAATTTTCCAAATCTTTGTATTAGTTTTTATTCATAAATTTGAACATTTGAACTGAAGTCGATAATATAATTTATAAAGAGGTGCTTCACAAATTTTTTTCATGTAATTCAAAATCAATTTCTTGATAATTTATTATAAAATAAGTCTTACAGATAATCAAGGTGCTCTCTATATAATCTTATTTTACAAAATGTTAAAATAGCCGCTTTTAAATATATCAAAAGCAATATATCAAAATGCAAATATACAAAATAATTTTGTAGACAAATTATATAAATATATCAAAATGCATTTTAGTAGACAAACTGATTGAATATAAGAGATTTGGGCACGCATTACTGAGATTTATTTCACATGAATACTTTGGACCTGATGAAAAATTTATATTTAAAATGGAAACCAGCAATATTTAACACAATTCTTAAATGCATTTTTAATAACAGAAAGTGTTCTGTAAGGAACAATTTAATATTTGAATAAAGATAGATTTTTGAAAATTTTAAATTTCTACTGGTGATTTGATTCAACAAAAAATATTCATTTTCATATTGAAATTAATGAAGAATTATGTGTTTGAAATAAGCATATTTTCTTTCTTAAATAATTATACTGATAACTATAATGGACATTGCTTAACTATCAAATCAAAATTATGTATTATAATTTCTCTATAGGTGAATGTATTTTTAACTAAATATATCAAAAAAATATTCAGAATGTGGATTTCAGAGAAATTAGAAGACAAAATGTCTATGACTTGGATTTAGCATCTTTAATAAGTAAAAAAATGAAAAAAAATTCAAACTGAAAAGAGAATTAAGAAATTACTAAAATTATAACGGTATTTTAGTCTTGGGTACACGATACAAGTATTAACAATAAACATAAAAAAATGAAATCTGCTATGCATATTTCAATGTATCATGCCATAATATAATTTTTTGAACGGCCAAGCACCACGCGCTCGCGCAAGTCAAATTATATTTTCATCCTTTTTATTATTTTCATCGAATGAGTCACTTTAATAATGCAAACGATCCAAAAAACTTTGTGTCGCATTTATTGTTAAAAAAAATATCACATTTCCTCATTATTTCATTTCATATAATCATGTGCACAAAATGACAGTTTTTTATATTTTATTTTCTGTAGTCATTAACTATTTTTTTCAATCCTAGATTTTGTAAGTGCAAGGACAACGGTTATTGAAAGATGAATTTTGAGATGCTCATGCAGATAATAATTTTTTGTTTTATTTTTCGCCTACGGATTTTTGTTGAAGCCAAAAACCTCATCCCAAAAACTACATCATGTTATGACATGATAATAAAATAACTGAAATTCATAAAACGATGAAGCTGTCATTATTGACAAAAATATCTTACTGCAGAAGTGGATTTGTTTGTTTTTAATATTCCTCAACCTAAATAATTTTTACATAGTGTTTTGATTTTACTCAAACAAAAAAAAAGAATTTTAAATAAAAGAATTTATTAATAATAATATTTTAAAACATACCATGAAATGAAGATTTCGATGAGAATCATAAATTAACAGATAACTATTTTGGTCAGAAAATTAAAATATGTTGAGTATTATGTTTGACAATTTTATGTATATCTTTTTATTTTTATCAAAAAAAAATTATTTTATATCATATAGAATGCATCTAAAATCTTCTTTCTCATGATATTCTTCGTATTCACAATATTAATCAAGTGGATATTTCAGAAAAGTTAAAACTTCATTTTCTTCCCCAAAAAATCAAAAATGATATTTATCAAATAACTAATGCAGTTTAAATACCAGAATGCTATTTTAAAAAGACGGTAAAAATTAACTAAGATAAAATTAATACAAATTGAGTTTTTGTCATATTTTGCTGGATTTGTCTATTTTCTATCAAAAAAATTCAGGAATTTAATTTACTTTTTCTTATCTCATCTAAGAAAATTGTATAATTCTAAGTTAAAAATCTAATAATATAGCAAAGCATTTTCACATTGCATTTTTACAGGAGTTATAAATTCTTTATAAAAATCATTCAAGACATATCATATTTATGTTTAGACTTCAGAGCTAGAATTTTCTATTTGTTATAACAATAAATTGTTAGATAAATATAATCTAAATATGTTAATAGATATTTAGCAGCCGATTCTTTCTTAGACATTTTATAACTGCTACTATTTTTATTTGAATTGACATATTATTTAAAGGAAAAAAATGATTTTTTCTTTGATAAACATATTTTTATTAATATTATTTCGTTTTTTTCATAATAGCAGATGATAAATTTTAAACCTTTTGAAATCTGGCAAATGTTTGCAATATATGCTGTGAGGTTGAAAGAATAAACGAGCCGATGGAATTATAAAAAGTATTATATTGGTATTTAGGGATTTAAGATGTTCTGTAAGCTATAATTCGAAGCTTAAACAAAGCGAGTAGTTTTCTAGAAAGCATGCAGAAAGGGTAAGTATTAAATTAGTGTTTTTTAACAATGTATATTCACAAAATTTAACTCTTGTTAAATGTAATTATTTTATATCTCATATTAGACGTAGTAATATCTCCAATCGCATGTTCATAATGTCTCATATTATTTATAATTAAGTACTGAAAAAATCGGATTCATTTTTATATATATTATCAATGTTATAACAACTTTGAAAAGAAAAAAAAATAATCAGAAATGAAGGTTAAAAAAATTAATGATAGTGTATTAAAATTTTAGATTTAGAATATATTGAGAAACAACTGTTTTTTGCAGTAAAATAATTTTATTTATACTTAGAAATATAAAGAGAAAAAAAAAGAAATACAAAAGTGTGAAATTAAATATAAAAATTCATAGAACGATTTTCTTATTTCACTTTTGATGGCCAATTTGGCTGAAAGTCTGTTCTCATCTAATTGTAAATAAATCACATAGACGTAAGGTAAAGATTTTGACGATTTTTCGCATGGTGCATGAAATAAATTTTCCATGTCCTTCAATGGAGTTTGATCGTGTTGGCAGGAGAAGAATCAATTTCGTAAATGACCATTTTAAGCCTATAATGAAGCAAAATGACAAGTTAATGTTCTTATCAAGATGTCTGTATTACTATTCTTACAACTGAAGCTGCAATCTCAGCCAATTTAAAATGAGTAAAATGAGTCAACTGATTTATTGGAAATTAATATTATGTACGATCTTTCTTTGTGGTGTGTATCATTGTGTGCAACATTCCTATTGAAATGTTGCACACTAGGGTTTTTGGTTAGTCGTAACACCACAAGAAGATAAAAGTTTAATCAATTAATTTCCACTTTGGTCATATTCGTAATGCGTATAGTATTGTTTATTTCATTTCGGTATATTAGTATCAGCCTCTAACCTTTTAAAATGCATTTCTTGATTTTTTAAAAAAATGCATTACATTAAGAATTTATAAAATGTTGTAATAGATTGTTATGTAGTATACAATATAGTAATGCAGTATACATTATAATATGTTATAAAAAATCAATGACGAAGGGGAAAAAGTTCACACATTTTCAACCACGTTTTGAGGCATTTATATGTGAGTTTTTAAAGGAGAAATTCGATATATCCTAAACCATATGACTTTAAAGAAACGCCAACACAAAATACACAAGCTATTTTATAAATCAACTAGCTCTAATTATCTGTTAATTTGTCAAAATAATTAAATATGGTTATAATGTATAATATATAATTATTAAAAAAAGTTATATATATATATATATATATATATATGCTTTATTACAATAAAATAGCATGAAAAGACGAGGTTTTTTATACAATATGATAAAATGAAGTGAATGAAAATAATAGATGAGTTTCTGGAAGAATTATTTTATTATTTTCATTCACATTTCACAAGACAAAAAACAAACAAACAGGAACATGAAAATATATAACATCCAACTAGAATATAATCCAATAATGACATTTAGAGGGATCATGGAATAACCATGGAATTATCCTTAATAAGTATCAGGGGAATTATACCTTGATTTTAATTAATGCCATCTGTTGAATCAAAAGAGAAGGTAGTAGAGTTATGTAACCGCTACAATATATTCAATACACACACATATATATAAAAATCTTGCTCCACCAAATAAAAAAAATAGTTTTGAAGAAAAGTTACCCTAATATATTATCAACCCTAAACGTAAAAAGGATTAGTCCGAAATAATGATTAGAAGGCGATATGGCAAATCGCATTTAGATGTACAAATATCGCTTTCATTATATGTTGTTTTAATAATAGATCGTTTGGTATTTTTTAAGCGGGACCCAAATACTCATTTATTTGGATAACGACTGAAACGATCCTGGAATGGACTAAAAAAATGTTTTTAGGATCTCGTGTTACACACGCAAGAAGCTCATCAGCATATTTATGGCCTTGTTTGTTGTGGTGCTGAATGACCCAGCTCATAACCAATAACAATTATTTGTTGCCCAGAAACCTTACTGAGACAACTTTGATACCACCTGCTGCATAAAACGAGGTCGTTTTGTATGTTGCTATATATTACTAAAACGCTTTTTAAAGCTTTGTATAGATAAAAGCTATATCATTACAGTAAAAAAATAAAACTAGAGGTAAATACTTGAAATATTTTTAGTGCTTGTATGAAAACAGAAATTTTATCTCAAAATAATTGGTATTCCTATCTAAAATACTTTTATGGAGATCATTTTCTTACATTTCTGAAATTTTCATACATCTGGAATTCATCATTTTCTGAGATATTTCTTTCAGATAATTAATGATCAAATTTATTTACTGGCATCTAAACAGTGCTTGAAAGACAATAGAATTTTTTCTGTCTCTTTTCTTTCGTTTTCTTACACACACACACACACACACACACATTCCTATCATTAATAAAGATATTAAAAATAAAGGTTTTTGTATATCGAATAATTGTGATATAAAAAATAAAGGTTTTGTATATAGATTTTGTATTCGATTTAATTGAGAGCTACTTTGAATGTTCTGATATTTGAAATTTATTAATCCTTTAGATAAGTTAAAAGTTATAATCAGTTTTAGGTGAGTACAGTTAGAAAACTTAATTCTTGTACCATGTTCTTATATCACCTTACTTAATAGCGAAATAAATTATTTTACATTTTATTATTAACTATTCATTACAAAACTTTAAAGAAAACTTTTTTTCTGGTTTACTTATATTATTTCCGATAATATAAAAAGTTTTTTTGTTTATTAATCTGGATTTATTATTATTTTTTTTTGATTCTACAAATTCTATAAGATGGAATTTCAATTATTGAACTTGATCGAACTATCGCCGAACAACTTATACCTGTATTTAAGAATTCACTGGCAAAAAGCTTTTAAAGGAAACTGACTCTATTAAAATTTTGTCATTTCATTATACAGTTTCATCTCAATGACATTTCAAAAACTATTGATATATTTGCAAATAATGCAGTGTTTAAATTATATACAACGAATACATTGTTATAATAATCAGCGTTTAAAAAAATTGAACGGGAATAGATATTATTAGGAGTAATAAGTAAACTTTTAACAAAAATAAATTCGCAAATTTTTCTAAACATTGTCTGCTGCATAGTTAATTATATTCTGTATACTTTTGTTCCTACATATTGGGATACTTACGTATTATACCGTCCAACTTATCCCCAAATTTGCCAATATCGCCAATGAGTTGCTAAACATCCAATTATGGCAATCCGGCAAAAGTGTAATCTGTTGATCTTTATCGCCAAATTTAAATTCATCGACAAAAAGTTACTAAACCATTGGCGATCGTTGGCGAAGACGGTAAGTACCCATATTAGTTTGTTATTAAATAAATTTTGAAATGTTATTGTTATGAAGTCTAAGAATTTCAATTAATTAAATACATTTTTGGTATTTAATTATTTGAAGGGAAAATATTTTATTACGACACTAAAAAGTTTTCATTGTGCCACAATTCCATCAGAATTTCAATTAAATTTATGAAACAAACTGTCAAAATCTTATTTTTATAAAATTTCGAAACGCATGCATTGCAAAATAAAAATTTCACATATGCTTCTAATTTACTCTTGTTTAATTAAATTTTTAATTATTAATTTCAAATGGAAAGGAATAATTAACAATCAAATTATGAAATATCTGCTAAAGTCTTTAAATATATAGTTCAAACGCTTCCTATTGCTGTAAGTAAAACTTTTTATTTTGATTAGTTTATAAATTTACAGCTATAAATAAGTTACGATAGTAATAATTCAATTAATTTCTCATACAATCTTTATTAAAGCGATTATTAAATAATCATATCAATTTTCATCAAAAAGGAACTGAATAATATTTTATTAAATTCTCCATTTATAAAATATAAAACAAGTTATAGATGCATGACTCTACAATCAAATAACATTTCATGTATCTTAATTATACTGCTGTTTGTCATCATCATATATATCGCATGGAAGTTCATTAAACACGTACGATATTACGTATTATACCGTTTTCACCAACGATGCCTACGATTTAGTAACTCATTCGCTACAGATTTAAATTTGGCGATAAAGATCAACTCCATTGCTGGATTGCCATAATTGGTGGTGTAGCAACTCATTGGCGATGACTTCAAATTTGGTGATAAAGTTGGACAGTTTTATACGTAAGTTTCCCTTTTTGATATTTAGAGAACTATAAATTAGCATGCGCGTTATTGGAGGAAATTTTTTTATAACTTTTACTATATGTACCATTGGTATTCATTTGAAATTCTGAATTGTATTTTATTGATTTAAAATATTAATTTAAATTTATTATTAATTGATATATGTCAAAAAAAATACCTTGTTACTTTTATTGTAAATCATTCAAGCTAGCAGAGTGCCTAACTAACCTATTTGGAAATAACAAGTGCAACTGTCCAAATCATATTATAGTCAAACAATGCCAATCAAGGTCAGCATGTATTAAGCGATGTATATCATATTATCGTTTATTACGAATAGTGAGCGTCGATTACGATTTATTAATGAAAATTTGGAAATAACAAGTGCAACCGTCCACATCATATTATAGTCAAACAATGCCAATCAAGGTCAGCATATTTTAAGCTATGGATAACATATTATTGTGTATTACGTATGATAAGGTTCAGCTATGAAGTTATTATTGCAAATTAAAACTTCTGTATGTTGCATAGCATTCTTGTGATATTAACTATAATAGTATCACATTTAAAAATAGTACATAAATTGAAAAAAGCTATTTAACAAATTTTTAAACTAGCAAATTATTTTAAAAACTGGATTTGAAAATGCACTGAATTTTTTTAAAAGAATGAATAAAAATATTTTCTAATATAATCATTCTTCTTCACTAAATTAAATCACCTAACTAAATAATACATTTTAAAAAATTACACCAACAAAATAAAATAAGGCACCTATATTTAGTGATGTAATTTTAAATATTCATTTCGTCTTTGAAATCAAAATGCAAATGTGAATTCATATTTCTTTTGTTGAAAATTTGTTTGCACTGCTGTTTACAAAAGTAAGATTAACTACGAAAAGTAGATTCAATGAGACTGAAACATTACTTAAGGCTGTTTGTTGAAATATTTAAAACTTTTTCATTTAAAAAAATTGATTTTAATGCTCTTGTCTTCATTGCCATCAGAATATTTAAACATTATATTAACATTTTATAATCTTTTAGGTCTTACATGAAACACGAAATTTAATTCTTGAATTTGAATTAGATATTTGATATATTTCCTTAAAAATGAATACAGTTTTAATCTTTAAATTCCTGCCAAACACATTTTAGCTACACTTTGATTACTTAAAAGCAATCATAGAATCTTCTATTAAACACATGGGAAGTTATAAGCATTGGATTTAAATTTGAATTGATTACGATTTATTTTTATAGATAAATATTATATTAATATCCTGTTTTGTATATATTTTTATTAATATCCTATTGATTTACAAAATATTTCTCAACTCAAAGAATAATTTCTTTCTTTAGTCGCAAATACAATAATTGCGAAAAATATAAAAATCATTTCTATGAAATATATCATAGCTTTCTTTCTAATATTAAAAATAAAATAATACAAATTCACCCTTCTGATACACCATTGTTTCAAAAATATTATCTTAGAACTATATCAACTTTATTTTTATTATATCAAAGATTAATGAAACAATACCTCGAATTATCTGAGTATTATAATACTGAAATGTAACTGGAAAAATTGATAACTGCGAAAGATTGTATGTAATTATAAAGAACTGAATATTTGTACTCTAGAATAATATTATTTATATACGAAACAAAAAAAATTGCATAGAAGTTTGAAAACATGAATGAGAAATATATTTTTTAAATTTATCTTTTTATATCCAAACATCATTTCCTCTTTTTGGTTATAAAAGGCAAAGAAAAACAATTTTCGATATTTCTTTTATTTTTTCTTACGAAATATTGTCGGTATCTGATTACTCCACACTAATATAATATTAAGGAAGAAACAAAATACCACCTCATCTTGATATCAGTTTCAGAACAATTGAATTGAAAAAGATAGAAACCAATCTCTTTGTTAAAAATAAAACTAATGAAAAAGTGTCCCAAGGCTCTTTTTCAAGCATCAAAGGACTAATGATAAACAAATCGATAATCGCTAAAGAATGTAATTAAGTAATGGCAATAGATACCGATGCCTTTGTTTAAACATATTGTAGTGGGATATTGAATTGCTTATATGCAATAATTAAAGAAATTATTAAAGAAAGCAGCTTACGTATCAGTCTTTATTAATAATGAAGGAGAAAGTATGTATATCTGTACGTGTTGATTGTAGATAGGTAAAGATCATTTACTTTAAAGTTGTCAAATTTCATCCAGATATATTTTGGAGAATGGAGCAATGGACCTCTGAGCGATTTGCTTGAAATTTTGAATGTAATTTTAAAAGAGAAAAAAAAAAGCAATGTTTTGAAGTTTCCTTAGGCAATTCTAGCAAACATAATTACACTAACTAGATGTATGTACCCTTTAAACATTTAAAGCATTGTATTTTTGATGTTGCAATCTAAATTTTTCTGTTGCCTTTTTTTCTAACTACAGTCGATATTTTTTTGCACAGTTTTAATCTTTAGTTCTTAAGCTGCACCAAAATTCAACAAGATCTTATACCATGAAAATTCTGCATATTAAAATCACAAGTATAAAAAAATTATGATATTCAATAGTTGAAATGAAGAAAAAAAGGAAATTATAAAATTTGTAATCCAGAAAATAGTTACAGTTTAATAATGTTATCATGTCACGAAACTAGATTTTATTAGAAATGTTCAAATGCATTATAAACAGAGAAGACGTGTGAATATTGAAAACACAAATTTAATGTCTATAACAATTTGTGATTTAAAAATTTGGTAATAAAATCATGAGGTTTTGGAACAGGGATTTATTTGAAATGAAATAAAATCATTATTCTTATCCAAACAACAGATAGACAAAAATAAATATCCTTGTCGTTTTCATTTCATTTCATAATTGTCAAGAAAATGTTTAGTTCTTTTGATTTCAGTTCAGCATCATTTAACTTTATTTAAAATTTTAATTATTATAAATGCCAAATACGACTATTTATGTAATCAATCAAAATGAATATCAAACACGAATATAAAAACACCTTAAAAGTTTAAAGCATATATAAAATAAAATAAATTGTTAAACTCTTGTATTTATTTTATAAAAACAATAATAGCTTACCTATAATTTTTAAATATATATAATTAAATATTTTCTGAAGGGATTTGGTATACTTATCTTTCACATTGGTGCACTTTATTGTATATTGTAATGAATGTTTCACACACTTTTTCGAATATTAATGTTTTATTATATAATAATGTTATTCTCAGAGGCAATAGAATATCTCAATAAATTTTGAAACCTTAATTGTTATATAAATTTAGCTGAAAATAGATTTCAATACGAGACAACCTCTAGAAATTATTTTGAGAAATATTTATGTTTTAATTTCGTAATATATGTATGAAGGAAAATTTAATTTTATGTTTATTTGTAAAAATAAAGTTTATATGTTTATTTGGATATTTATAATATTTTTGGTTTTCGTCGGAGTAAAATAATACAACATTTAATGAAAAAGTAAACAAATCAATTACATTTTCTCTTTAAATTGTTCTTAGATTTCTATCAATATTTTTAATAAAACTAAAACCTTGGAAAATTTTATATAAACCAACAATTTACTTTCTGAAGCAATTTGTTCCGAATATTTTTCTTAATAGTCTCTCATCTTTTTTAAGAGATTTCCTTGTCTTTGAAATCTATAGGAATTTTATTAGAGATTGCAAAATAATAAGAGTATCATATGGGAAATATAAAAGCTATATTGATTCTTTATACTATAAATTAATTATTGGATAAGATTTGTCCCTGAGGAGGAATTTATACGTTTAATAGATATCATTTAACTTCAATCGCAATCTCGAAAGAAAATTGTACTTTGGCTTTGAATTTTATTTTTACAAGTATATAAGTCGGAAATGTTTCAATTATTTCGATTCAATCAAAATTAAATCCTTTTACTGTGCACTTTTGTACGGATATAGAACAAATTGAATTTTTATTTATATAAGTAAGACCAATAATAAATTTCTCAATCTCATGAATTGATATTTATTTCGAAAGAAAACAAAAAAAAATGTAGATTATACCAAAAAAGCAAAGCTGCTTATTCAATTGTTGCTAACGCAATGTTGAGGAAGCGTTCAGTTGTTTTTACATCCATATAAAAAAACATTTTTAAAATATTTTGAAGCTATGCCAAAAAAAACCCTCAGTATTTAAATAAACTAATTTTCTTTCTGTTACAATAATTTAATTAAAAAATAAGCATTGGACATCCATTTGTCCTGCAATAAAAACTTTTTAACATTTTTTATTGATTTTAACCTATGCAAACAATAGAATGTATCACAAAAATAACAGAAATATAAAATATTATTTTAAATATAGTGTTATAATCTATAATAAAGATAAATGTTTAAATAATCATCTGGTTTAGGAAAAAAATATCATTTTCTAGTAAAAACTAAGTGGGGATCGGGCATAGTTCTCAAAAGCATTTGGCTACTTCAAAAATCAAATTTGGCACCGTTTGACAATTCTTATTTCAGTAACAATAACGAATTTCTATCTTGATTTTTCCACTATTTACAAGAATTTGTGGTATTGAATTACGGCATTCAATATTTTTTGATTCTTGAAAAATATGTATTATTAGTTCTGACTTGACCTTACCTTATTCTAACTGAATTATTAGTCCTAACTGATTACAAGCCCTGACTTTGCTTCCAATGATTTTATTTATTATGCAAAGCATGAAAAATGACGGCAGTGACATAATGACTTTTCTTCATATTTCTTCGCGATTTCGTCTAGGTTAAGATTTGTTTCATTACTTCTAACGAATTTTTGAGAACATCAATCTTTTCAGTAATAGTTACTAGAAATAAAACACTTGTATGTCATATAAAATTGTTCAGTAACATCAAAGTAATTTGTTTATAATTTTTGCAAAGAATTATACTCATGCTGGTGTAATTTATCCTCAGGGGAGGTTGTTTTTAATACCAAGGAATTATTTGACAAAGTTATAACACCTTTTTAAAAATTCAGCAATAGAAAGAAACTTGGGCTTCCAAAATCAATTTTTTACTGTGAAATAATAGTTTTTCCACCGTCAATGTCCGAGTTATCGTAAATAATGCCTTGATATGTAATTGTAGAATTTCATTTTGAATCTGAAATATTTGATTTGAAATAAATCGAAAAAATGAATTGCTTAACCTAGTTAAAATGAAAGCAAATAAGTGAGATATAAACCAATAAAATAAATACTGACATATTGTTTTGAATTTTTACTGCATTAGTAGCTTAAGTACCTTGGCTATTTAATTTTGTTTAGCTATATGTTGTTGTTTCTTATGGCACTTGCCTATGGACAAGCCCCCTGCTGATACAGCAGCAGATTTAAGTGTCTCTTGTTTTTGAAGCAGCGCCAACTACGGCCAAGAGTACGACTTAGATACACACTCACCATATTTGCTTGCACAGCCCCTTTTTACAGGGGGGGCACAGTCATATATTTAACAGACAGCACACAGAAGAACAACCATGCCCAAACCAGGACTCAAATCCGGGACTTCCAGAACACGAGGAAGACGCGCTACCTCTGTGCCAGAAAGCCGAATTTTAGCCATATAAGGGGAATATTTTATTCATTTTACTGTTAAGGGTGTTGATGCTATTAGTTCTCTTGAAATTAATCTTTTCTTTTTGAAAATGATACTATGTTTTTCCTCCCCCATGAGTATATAAGTTAATACTGGAGAATATATAATTTTATATATCTAGATAAATTTCGCCATCTTCATCTATTTGTATGCATGTCACAGAGGAGAAATAGAGAAATAGGGGCAAGCTGTTGCTTCTCATTGATTTTATACATCACTGCTCTTTTATGGAGATGCCTTTCGAAGCATTTAGGCAACCCAACGACAGAGAAAATGCCACCTCGAAAATATGATTTCCACGTTTTCGTTTTATTGAAAAGTGCTGTGCGCACATGAACTTGCATATAGATAACTTATTTTCTATCGCATTGGTGAAAATGGAAATTAGAAAGGAGATTCTTTGTATCTGCTCAGAACATAAGACTTTTTATTCTTAGAGGGTAGACAATTTATTTTATTATCATAGGGCTAATTTTCATCAGCTGTGTGAAATGAATAATGAATAGAATTCTAACATTATATTTAGCAATGAGAAGAATTGAATATTTTGGAAATCGGTCGATTTTTAAAAGAAAGAGTTGTACTTTATTGATAAACGTTTCCATATAAACATAATATTTCTTTTACTGATGCCATATGATCAAGATCTGTAAACATGTTTAGCTATAAAATCATTTATTAGTGGATCAGGCTTCAATAGACAAAATTGGAGAATCATGTATAGTTTGTATACAATAGCTTACCCTATTTTTCCTGGTAATTGATTATTGGATTTAAAAATAGTAATATAGCTGATAATATGATTTAATCAGTATATTAAATATTATATATTCAATGGATTATTTTGTCTCTATTATAATATAAGGATTTGCGCAAAATTTAATTTCAATTATTTTTTGAATAAAATTATTTTTTTTAGAATTTTTATTCGAATCGTGTCGAAATCATCGCAATTGAAATTATATATAAGCAACTGGTTTAGTTCCTCAAATTATTTTTTGAAATATTTGTGGCAATATTAAAAATCAAATATTTTATTTAAAATCTGAATGAAAAGAAGGAAGGAATGATCAAACTTTTAACTCTTAGACTATTACATTTCTATCCATTTGAATTTGTTAATTTTATTTGCTTTCCAAAAATGGTTTTTTGGCTTTTTGGTTTATATTTTGCATTACAAAATTTTGATGCACTATTTACAAAGATGATTTAGTTTGAGATAACGTGATCGAAATATGTTTACATCATAAAAAGGAATCTAATCACCGATTTAGATTCATCTACATGTTATATAATTATATAACTTTGACATCATAGCATCAGAAAATTTGTAAATAATTTAATATTTTTATTCTAACTATCCGCTTATATTTCAAAATAAAACGATACAATTTTGATATTTTTTGAGAAAAAAATTCTTAACTTTATCTTGTATCATGTTTCCTTTTACAAGGTTAATAATATTTCTCTGGATACGGAAATTAATCTAAAGCCCGTTGAATAAGGCTACAGAGCTCGTCTGGATCACTTGGATATCAATTCCAAATTCTTCTCCCTTTTGCAAAATATAATTGATTGAACATCTATGGCCTGCGCTTTGTTCATTTAAGAAGCTTGTCGGTGTTGAGTTTGGGGGGGGGAGACAGGTAGGAAACACATAAAGGATAACCAATCATCTATTTATTTAATAACTATCAGATAAGCAGGGAACGCAGAATATCTGTATTTTTCTTTGCTTTATATATATATATATAATGATTTATAGTTAGTTAATTGAATAGAATGTAATCTTGTAATCTAATTAGGACCTCTATCCCACATATATATTATCCTAGTGCTTTTTTTTAATGGATTACCTCATGCATATATGTGTTTTAGTATAAATATTTAGTATATGGATTTTTTTTTTAACTGGGCGTTTACTTTTTGAATAATTGAAATTTATTTTCTATTTTTTGAAAACCGTTGGAAAATTGGATTTTTTTTTAAAAAATTATTTATATTTATGCAAGGTCGTTATTAAGTTTTTTTTTAAAATTGTATTCTCTATATCTTTTATGCAGGCCATTTTAAACTTAAATTTATTTTTGACTATTCTTATTAAACTATTTCACACACAAATTATAGTTCAAATTTGCAGAAAGTAAAATTTTTAGAAAGTTAAAATGAATCATAACAAAGTGATTAAAATACTAAAAC
Source organism: Argiope argentata (assembly GCA_026289955.1). NCBI lineage: Eukaryota > Metazoa > Arthropoda > Arachnida > Araneae > Araneidae > Argiope > Argiope argentata. Next base: position 30,679 of record JAOUZG010020126.1, read on the forward strand.
TGTATTTGTATTTTTTTACCTAAATATAATTTACCTAAATATATTTTAATTATCTAAATATATTTTTTACCTAAAAATAATAAACTAAAATATAATTTTAAAGACTTCTCAGCTGATTGAATACTGATTCACATAGTTAAAGAATTGACAAAAATAATCTAGCGCTGAATTTCTTTTAATAATTGCATATTTTGTTTGGTTTTGAGAGGAATTTTTGATCATCCTGGAAAATTGCCTTATTTTAAATGTATATATTATGGTTCTATCCTTAAAAAAAGGGAATGAAATAAAAACACGTTCATCGTTATGAATTATAAGTTTGCAATTTTTTATAATGCAAATAGTTTTTTACGATCCAAGAGACTTCTGTTTTCAAATAAGAATTTCAGTATATGTTTATTATTATTTAATTGCATCTTAATTAGTGTACCAAATTAACGACACCGTGTAAAATAATCTAATAATGATTTGTAGTGGAGAAATCTTGAAATATTGCTTTTCAAGAATGCTTTTATGCTTTGAGCATATCATTATTTAACAAACAATATTTTTTATTTGAACTTTTCTTGTTTTAAAAATGAAAGAAAATTCTCAGAAGTGAATAATGAATAGTTCTGATTTTTTTCATCTCTGATAAGAGCATGTTCCTATATAATAATACCAAATAAATTAGAAATATTCATTACCCACTTTTTGCGAAATTAAAAAATTTTAAAACTAAGAAAGCTATGATTGTGTTGTTTATTTAGAGACGAGATTTTATCATGCAGCTTTCAAGAAGTAATCTGTGATATACATATACAGAGAAATAAATTCAAAATTTATGAGCACAAATTTCAAAATTAAATTTAACTTTGATATTTTTTTATAATTTTTTTCATTAAATCACTTTTTTTACGCTCTGGGAGTAATGAGAATTGGTATTTTTATAATACAATACTGAGTGATAAAGTAACAGTTAAAAAATTAAACTTAAAATTAATATTTATACCAGACATATTTTTTCAAACATCATAGTTTTTCCTTTATCCCAAATACTGTAACAATTCTTTTTCTCAGAAAATTTATTATTATTAAAATTAATTATTTTAGATTAAAATAACTTTATTATCTGAAAGGTTCTCAGAAATCTTTCTTAACAAAGAATAGTCTAATTTTAATAAAAAAAATTCACTCATACATACTTTCAGATTTTAGAATTTTTGTTTTGAAGAAATTAATGTTTTATAAATAAACTTTAATTTTAAATCATCGTTAAAAATATTACTTACAAAGATTTGCATTTTACACGCTTTGCGTTGGAAGGTTTGTTTTTCCTAATCAGTATTTTAAACTGAATTTAAAAAAATAAGTTGTTAGCATATAAGCTTAAATTAAATTGAAACCTTAATTATTTTAATACTATATTATATTTGCATGGTATCCTATAGATTTCTACAATTTCTTTGTCTTAAATATATTAAAATGTAAATAAATTCATTGCATTTTTTGAGTCCATACTTAAATATTAATATTAAATTGAAAATATTTTTATTCAACTGTTTTCACTGCTTCTGTTTATTTGCTGATATGATGTTTATCCAGTTACAATATTTTTTAATGTCATTTTAAAAAGGCATTTCTTTAATAAACAAATATTACTGCTATTATGTACAGCAAAAAATGCACTATTTTTATATGCAACAATTTTGGAGGACATACAATAATTATTTAAAAACAATCCTCTTTACTTTACAGTAAAATTCAATGGTTCCAAGTAAATCCAATGACTACCCACTTTCCTTATAAAATAATTATATACATCTATGCTGATTATCAAATGATTTGTTTATGATTTATCTTCTATTGTTGCAGCAATGGTAATGAAAATATTGTTATTAGTTAAAATGCTTGGAAGAAGATAAAAAATATTTTAAAAACTAATAATGTAGATAAATGACATACTATAAAAGGAAATTTAACATTAAAATTTATAAATCTAATACTGGATTTGACTGATAAAATTTGATCAGAAATAAAAATTTCAAATTTAGATATATTTAAATTTAGTAGAATATTTTATCATGATTAAAAACATTATATCAATACAGGATCTGCGTGAATGTGTCATCTTGGAGTACTTCAAATAGAATTCAATTTCCGAATAATTAGTGTGAATGTTAAAATAATCGATTCCCACATTCTGTTTTTCCCTTTCATTTTATGTCAATTTTATCTTTATTTTAATTTTTCATCACGTAATCTATCTTTTTTTCTTTATTTTTAATGCGTTTGGAAAATGGATTTTTCTATAATGTTTTATGTTTTTTCAAAACTATATAAAAATATAATGGTAAAATAAGGAAAATTGTTAAAACGTTTGGAATTTATAATTTCTTATAATTTACTTTGAGAATAGATTTTCTTAAAAATATTTTTAATTGTGAAATGGTTGGTAATTTTAGTAACAGTGGAAAAATTGGCACTTTCTTTTCTTTTCATATTATGTTTGTGAAGTATTTATGTAACAAAATTTATATCACATAATGCATGTTTTACAATTGGTTCTGAATTTTAGTAAATTTCTAATTAACTAAGAATAATAAAAAGTTAGAAGTCATTTGAATTCTAAGATTTATGTTTGCTCTTAGTTTGTTTTTTGCCATACAAATCAATGATGGAGACTGCAAGTTTGAAATCCCTATGAACATAAAAAAATATTTTTCATCTCCTTAAAATTTACATTAGCACTGGCATGACTCGACTTTGATTCACATTTAGAACCAACATAATCATGTTTAGTAAATACATTAATAAGATCACATGTGATTCTTTGATAAACTCTGTCCAGTTAATCATGTAATGATTGTGTGTTTTCTGAAATTTTAAATGTTTCTTTTCTTCCTACATTGCTTTTCTTTAGATTTTTGAAGTAAAATTCAATAAAGCAGGCATTTTTGAAATTGACATTGACAGGCATGTTTGACTTTTTACTCTATAAAATATAGAAAAGATTTCACAAAATTGAAATTATTTATGTTTTAAAATTATAAGTTTGCATAAATAATTCATTTCAAAAGTTTAAACAATTCTTTTAGTGGTGTATCAAAACTATATTTAGATAGCTATAATAGCAACGGATTATTATATTTTATTGAAAATATGCGGGTGGTTTTAATTTGGTTTTACTTGTTGATTTTAATTTTCCGTAAAGTTTTAATACAGAGTTACACAAAATTTGAAATTTCAAAACAATATAATTTATTATAACTGAAACCTTTTAATGAGGATGTTTTTGGATTATGAATGCAGACATTTTTTATAGAATGTCATTCTATGAAAAATAGATTTAATCTTTTTAAATTATGAATGATCTTATTTTTTAAAGTTATGATTAAATGATATTATTTCAGTGCATACATTTCATTGGTTTATTATATCATTTCTCTTCAAAAGTAGTGCCGTGAAGTGCATTATATATATATATATATATATATATATATATAAAGTGCACCAAAATTATATGATTTAAGGATCGACATTTTAAAATGGTAATAAATAAATAGATTTCTCCTTTCTTACAAATAATTGGAAAATTTCCTATCAGAGGGTATTAGTGATAAAGTATGTAATCCTGGGTTCAACAGGCTTTGGCTTAACAATCAATCTTAAATCTGAGTCTCGGGGGGTTGAATTTCCGGTTGTATCTGCTGACTATCCGTTGGGGGAGACGGAAGATATATCTTAAGCCACATCCCTAAAGATACACATTTCCTAATAGACCTAGATCTAGTTCCCTATTATTTCTGGTGACCACTGTCTACACTGACTGATAATAAATGCACCCGAACAGCTCTGAGCTCCAAAGTTGTGTGGGAAGTTCAAAGGGATTTTTTTTCAGATTCCGAGTGATCATTCAGATCAAATGATGATCTATTAAATGAGAGAAAAAAGAGATTTTCATTGAAAATTGTTTTGCTGTTCTTTAAGGATTCAAAAAGAGAAATAAAACATGTGTTGTTTATTAAAAATTATTTATTAGGAGAATCTGAAAACCAAATATATGCGACAAAAAATGAATACAAATTTTGGCTTACATTTTATAGAAAGGCTGCCAATTGAAATTGTTCTCTTGACCTGGAATCAAATAAATTTGCTGTTTGATTGAATATACCTTTGGTAAAAAGTTTTCTTGCCAAGATTGATGCTTGTCATAAATTTTAATTAAATATTATATATGACGGTTTTAATCTTATCCTCACTAAAATCATTTTCAGATCCAAAAGTTATACACATATAAAATATACTCTTTTAAAATGTTTTAGCCATTTTAATTAATGTACTACTCATTTCAGATTGATATCTTCGTTTTTTTAAAGAATTCTACCTTTCCAAAAAAATTTGTGGTAAAATATCTTTGAGATCTAAAATATCATAATTTCGAAAACCGAAGAAAAGCCTTAATCTAATCGTGTCGTTGTTTAACTTATATTATATTTTATACAATACAGCCAATTAAAAAAAACCATGGAATAATATTGGGAAAAAGTTACAAAAAAAAGGATCATTTTCTTGCAATAATCTCCCTAAGAATATTAAATAATAGAGTTTACAAGCATAATGATGATCAATTAATTGCATTAAGATCAAATGTAAATTTCAAATGTTCTCTAAAAGTCGACAATAACTTCTCAAATGGTATTACAAAAATTTAAAATATATATATCTGTATATATTGACTAATTGAAAATTTTTTAATAGGCTTTTTTACAAAGACGAATATTTTACAAAGTACTGCTAATGACGGCGTGGATCCAGGTTATCTCTCTGTATATAATTTTATGCAAACGAAGCCAAAAAATTTCTACCAATTAAATTTTAAAAAAATTATTTTCCATCTTATTAAGAAATTTCTAGCTTAATTAAACTATCATAACATTGATATTTTATTTCATGCGTATGTTTTATTACCATAAACTTTAAAAAATATTTCTTATTCAGAGGAATAGTATTTCATTTAAAACAAAACATTATATTTTAATGCTGTTCCCATGTTTTCTTCTCTAATGGCATATAGAGAAACATGCTAAGACACTGATTTTGGAAATTCAGGCATAGTCAAACTTTTTAAAAGCTAAAATGCAATTCCATAAAACTAAATATTAAACACTTTTATGCTTTGAATAAAAATACTAACTACAACAATGTTGGCTGATCATAAACAACTTCAGCTCCATTTCACATAATGGGATAAGTGAACTATAAGCTCATATTTCATGTTCTATTGAAAGATTTGCCTTAAGGTTATCAACGTTTCCTCGTGCTATAATAAATATTCTTTTTTGCAACCCTTTTATATCAAGGGGATTCAAAAAAACGCTGTTACGTAGACTAAAAAGTGTTATCTATCCAACTATTCAAACATTTATTTTGTAAAATAATACATTTTTAATAAATAAAATGTTTTCAGATTATATTAAAAAAATTTTTTTTAATATCTCTTGTGTAAAGATAATAAAATTTTGGAAAATATCAGATATATTTTTATGATGTAAGAAAAAAAAATAAAAGGATAGAATATTGATATAATTTATTTCTATAACTTAAGACATATTAAATTCGCTATAAACTAAAACAGGGCACGAAGTTTCAACGCAATATTTAAATAATCAAAAACTTGTAACATTCAATTCTTCAAAATCATGTAATATTTAAATCATCAAATGTTTGTAACATTTAATTCTTTCAAAACACATTATACTTAAATCATCAAATGCTTGTAATATTTAACTCTTCACAAACATGTAATATTTAAATCTTAAAAAAAACAAAAACATACAAACCAGTTATATAAATTCATATTTCATGGCTTTTATGTAATTATTACATTTATTAACTAAATAACAGCATGTTTTATGCAATTACAGTCAAAATGCTCAGGGATAAAATTGAGATATTAATTTCCTTTAAAAATCTATTTGATTATTTTATATTATTTACTTTGGATTTAATTTTCTCAAATAACAATGAATTTTTTCTAAAGAAATTGAGCCCTACAGAAACTTTACATTTCACTAAAGAAAAAATCAATATATTTTACACTATTAAGACATCAAACTTTCTTTTTTTCTTTAATTAAAAAAAATTGTACTTTTTATTGTTACAGATTCAAAATTGATTACGTTTTCTTCTATGAATGACTTTCGGGAAAACAAACCCAGATGGTTTAAATTAAATGGAAAAGCGTCTTATTAAAATGGCATTTTTTAAAAGTATGTTGTTAAATTGATGAAAATAGAAAAAAAATGAATTGTTTGCATTTAATAATCGTTGTATTTTAGGAAGTAAATTTCATCTTTTTAACATCATTGTTGATACCCCACGGGGCACCTTGAAGTGAGAATGAGATGACTTCGGAATGGTTTTTGGATCTCGCCACCCTTGGAGGGTACAATAATAGGTGGGGGTTCGATTCCTCCCATCGATGACTGGACGTACTTCCTAAGAGGAGTATTGTACCGTAGCCGGTGATGATTAGGACACAACCGCAGTTCCCGCCTGTGTTGCTGTTGGTCATTCAGTTTTATGGTTTAAATTTGTGCGCCTTCGGGGCGGGGCAGAGAGTGTAGATATGACTTATCATCATTATTGTCAAATATTTCAGAATAACTCGTGTAAAATTTATCCAAAACTTTTTTTTTCAAATATAGTCACCTTTTAAAACTAATTGTTTCTACGAGTATCTTTGCTACATTTAAATTACAACTAAATCAACTAGATCGTTCGTTTCACATTCGCTGATTCATGTCTATGATTCCTCTGATTGTCTGAAATTAAAGTTGTGTTATTTTAATTGTCTTATGTATGTTCTGTTGATTTGTACAGGAAACTATAGGCACCTAGTTCATTAAAGTATTATAGTTTCCTTTTTTTATTCGCTTTGCACTCTTCACAGATATTGAATAGAATTTTACTATTTAAACTTTGTATAATGAAAAAGTAATTCATTATTCAATTTCAGGATACTATATAATATAAAGCCGGTTTGCTGGCACAGGGGTAGCGCGTCTGCCTCGTGTTCTGGAGGTCCCGGGTTCGAGTCCCGGTTCGGTCATGTTTGTTCCTTTGTGTGCTATCTGTGAGATGAGTGAATGTGCCCCCCTGTAAAAAGGGGCTGTGCAAGCGTATGTGTGTGTGTTTCATCTTCATATGAGCTAGAAGTCAGACTTCTGCCCTAAGGTGCTCAGGGGTGCATACCCTCAGAAGCTACTGCACCCCTCTTTCCGCGGTAAAAGGCGGAAACGACATCATCATCATATAATATAAAGCTAATCTATTGTCGGAGATAGGGCCAAAAGTATTTAAAAAGTACCAAAATTGATGTAATATTTCCATGATTATTTAATCGATATTCTTTTTACCATTTGTCAGCATTCATTTCTTTCTTTTGTAAATTGGTTCACAACATAAGATGTATATTGAAACGTGCTAAAATTAAATATGTTTTGATATTTTTTATATTCTTTTCAAAAAATCTGCTGATATTTTAAATATATTACCAATATAAAAATGTGTTTTAATAATAAATAAGACTTATTTTTTTAATATCTAATGTTTATTTTTCATGAAAAAAAATTAGAATTAATTCAAAACTGAGGGAAAACCCCCCATCTAAATCCATCTAAATTTGATAAAAAAGATTAAGCAGATATTTATAAATATAGACAATAGATTTTCTTCCTAAAATCTTCTAATATTTTAAATGTATTACCAATATAAAAATGTGTTCTAATAATAAATAAAACTTGTTTCTTCAATATCTAATTTTTATTTTTCATGAAAAAAAAAATTAAAATTTACTCACAACTGAGGGAAAAAAAACTCCACAAAAATTAAAAAATAAAAGAAAAAACAGGTATTTATAAATAGAAACAAATATTCTTAAAAGATACAGAAAATATAACAACGGAAATAAATCCTTTTTGGTGATTCTGAACAGCCTGTTCTTCTTTTGATTTGAAAATTGCTTTCAAATATTTGATTAATGGAAGCTTTTCTTATTTTATATCCTTTTTTTTCTTTTTATTATGCATTTTTCTTATTTTCTTCTTCTGCGGCAATCAATTCTTCTCAACCAAATCTAACTATAAAAAGGTTAAATATATTAAAATAATAAAAATGAAACAACAGTATGGAAAATTTATTATATGATGAGTAGTTTTTTCTCAAGGTATAAGAAACATAATAAATCATTTATTTTCTTTATATCACAAAAGTTGTTCAACCAAGCAGTTGCCAAAAATCAACATTTTTTCTCCAGACATCGATTGTTATATATATCATTTTTTGTATCCATTTCTGTTTGACAAGTTCTTATTAAAACGTTTTTAAGTTTTATATAGTCTCATGAAAAACAGATTTTTTAAAAGGTGTGTCATTATATTTCGATGAATCAGTTACAAGAAAATCTTCAAAAATACAGGCTTGCATTTTGAAAATATGTAGCACATATGATCTATAATAATTATGTATCAGGGCATTTTCCATTATAGTAAAGATATTATATATCATTTAAAACCATATAATTTTTACTAAAGAAACATTATTGCACTTATTATCTTGTTTCGACTTTATATTTTTTGTGCTTTAGTCTGTATTCTTGTTTGTATAGAAAATCTGAAATATTAAAATATGTATTAACTGAAGGAAAAATAAAGATTTCTTATTTTCATTGAAAAGGAGTGGTTAGACTATAATTTGTATTTCTTCCGTTGGTATTTGATTGAAACTGAAGATTCCGTTTGATTCGTGACATTTAAGACAAAGAGAAGCAGCCGAGTTCTGCGGTGGGGTTTTGTAATCAAAGACTGATGGGCGACAACCAAGAAAATGCGCTTCTTTGCAGATAGTAATTATTGAAAAAAAAACAATTCTTTAAAAACAATTGCTTATTGAAGCTTCTGAAGTACGTGAGCCCTTGAATTTGGGTGATTTTTTCGATTTTTTTAGACAGTACTCATTGGTATCTATTTCTTAGTTTTGTAGGTCTTACGGGTCAAAGTCCAAACCAACAATAATTACTCAATTCTCACTTTTTAATCGCTAAAGTCACTACAGATTTTAGAATGCTGAGCTCACTAGATATGCTCCCATCTTTTATATCCGACAGTTAAACCTTTCTCGAAGTCAGACTTCTTTCAATATCGTGGTATTTTGCATGTAACTAATGCCAATGCTGTTTCTCACAAGATATTTAAGAATAGACAGCATGAAGTTGACCAAGACCACAAATATCTTCATTTTTGAAGGTTTTCAAATACGTAATTGTCCGAACTGTGTTATTATTACTAACTTTTCCTTCAGCATTTCATGACTGATTTTATAAATTTTCAGAAGTATAATAGTATTCTACATCTTGCATTAATAATATATATCATATCAATTTTTATATGTAAGCTGATAAGCCCCACAAACATATTTCAATGAAATCTTTTGGTAAATGCCACAACAAAACTATTTATGGAATCTTAGAGACTGCGAATTCTCTACCTATATTATAAGATAAACCACACAAGCCACGTCATATTATATACTAAAGCATTTAAAATCCTAGAAAACTGATGGTTAGGATGTGCATTTTTAGAGAATTCATTTTGACTTGCATTGATTCCAACAAGAATGCGTATGCAGAACGTACTACGTTTTGTACCATTGTATGAACTCATAGATAAACTAATGACTTTGCAGATAAATATTAGACATTTAAATATATTAAAGAGTATTGGACTAGTTTTATTCACTGAATCATGATGCAATTCTTATTCGATCAAAAACTGGTCCCATTCGACTTACACATTGATATTTCTTATTGGGGGAATCCAACCTTCATTACAATTTATGCCAATGCTGGATGTCGATTTCCTGCATTTTTAATGGATGCCAACAGTTGAATTCTCCACCCCTCCATTGCTTTTAATATCTTGTGTTTTTCTAAAAGGCGCCCTTCATGAAGTTACACATCTCTAGTTTTTTTTCTACTTTTTCTTAAAGATGATTGCATTTTATTGCATAATCTAATTTTCTTTAAAAGCACATTTATAAAAAAAATTTCCCTGCTTTTACAGAAAATAAATTTATCAAGTCATGCTACATGACAGGAGTTTTTAACACGCTTAGAAAAAGGAATTTCAATTGATACCTATCTTACTTTTCGTGCAATATAGGGAGGTTTTGTTGGTTTTTGATTTAATAAAAATCTTCAAATCAAATCATAAACGTATAATTCTGACACTCTTTAAAGTGTCAGTTAAAAATAATAATGAATGTGTTATGATTACTTCCAGGAATATGACGAAATTTTCTTAAGTTTTATAATGATTCTGGAGCTCGAATGCATTTTAGTCTTTATTTTGCACATTTTTGCCAACAAGTTGAGTAAAAATAATAGCGCGAGTGCAATTTCCCCACCTGAAGAGGCAGTTTTCTGGACAATAATTGATAAATATAACAATTACATTCAACAAGATGCGTTTTCAACTCATGAATGAGCTAGATATTTGCTTTGGTTATTTCATATACTTGAGCACAATATTATAGGATCGCACCTTATGGAGAAAGTTATAGTAGCTGATGTTCTTCCCCATAATCTTCATAAATTCTGATCAAGAAACTACTTAAAAACTCCTTAATCATTAAAATTAAAAGTGCATTAATCATTGTGCATTGCAAATTGTATTTCAAATTCTTGTCAATAACAGATATCAAAAGTTGATAAGAATTAACTCTATGAATTTTTATTTTTAAGAATATAACAACGCTTTCTCAAAGCAGACGAATGAAAAAACAACAACGATATAATTAGGAAATATAGAAAATACCTCAGTTAAGATATGAAATGCCAGAATAGATTTATATATTTCAATTTCTCTAGGTTTTAAGGTCCTCATAATTAGTAAAGTTGGTTCTTGTTGATAAATAATTATTAATAAGTTCTAATTATTTATTTCGTGGTATTTTCATTATTTTTCCCATCATCTCAATATTTAAAGTAAAAAATGTTCTACACTTCTCATTTCATTTTTCCATTTCATTTCTAAAAAAAATATTTTACACTTAAATAGTCTAAATTTTAATTTGTTTTTGGATTGAAAATAATTTTTGCTCTATTCACCTGCTGTGTTCATTGCTTGTATTCAAAACTCTACACGAATAATTAATGATAATTTTAGAGCTGCTTCAAGTAAAATCTATTTTGTATAATTTCTTTTTAGGATGGTATAATTTCTATTATTTAAATTTTTTAATAATATATATAATTAGTCCTTAATCTTTGAAAATTCGTATATTTTATAATAATATACGCCGCCGTGTATTCATGTGTTAAATACATGAAGAGAACCATGTGTATAATAACGTATGTGTTATATAGAATAGAAAATAATATAATATAAACAATATAGGTTTCGCTATAGTTAGATATTTTCACTTAAAACTGATTGTAAGCAAGTGCAAGTAATAAAATGGGTTTTTTTAGTAATCTCTCTCTCTCTCTCGATTATTTGAGAATTAACAAAATATAAAAGCTAACATTAAAGCCATTTATATCGGACACAATAAAGTATATTGAAATTATCCTCTCTAAGTGACTACCCATTCTATTATAATTATCAAGAAAGGCTTCTATTAATCAGGTACAGAAAACAGGAATAAACTTTGTATACAAACATTTAAGAAATTTGCATACAAATATTGAAGAAATTTGAATACAAATGTTGTTCCTATGCCACCTTCAGGTTTATAATACTGAAAATACCAATCTTAAATTCATATTGTTTTTAATTCTCTTAAATTTATAATGCTTTATTTTATTAATTATCATAATTCATGAATTTATATTGATTCTTCGCTATTTTTATAATATTTACATTTATTGATAGTTCTCAAAACTTGGACAGAAATGGAAGGTTTCAGTACCTGAATTAAAATTTCATTAAGACTTCTGAAGATACTTTATGTCAAATTAGAACAATATATTTCTCTGAAGAAGCCATTATCTGACTTACCACATTTATACCAACTATCATCTGAAACCATTAAACTTTATAAATGAACCTGAATCAATATCAATAAATTTATATAATAACTGTTTCTAAAGTTCTGAATACTCTTTGAAGATAGAGTTTTATAACCAATAATATGGATGTGATTTTCCCTTTAAATAAATTTGAGGTTCAATTGCATCCCATCTGATTCTTTCCTATATGCTTATATATTGCTCATTAAGAAAGAATGCATTCGTAAAGAGTTGAGTTAAAATTGATTTCTCATTGCTGAATTACAGAATCATTAAATTTATAATAATTAATCATCTGCCCTTTTGAAACCTAAATCATGTAGGACTGACAATCTTGAATTTTTGGAGTTTCCACACAAATTGAGATGTTTGCTGTTAATAAATTATTAAGTTTTTGACATATTTTCTGTTTCTTATCACAGCTGAGAGGCCAAAAATGTTGGCTGAATTTAATTTGTATAAAATACTTTCTGCATAACTAAATGATAATAATTGCCTTATAATTTTTTTCCATCATCAAATGAACAATATAAATGTGCGAAATGCTTTTTATTCGTTTCACACTTGATATTTGAGCATATGATTAATCTTAATGGAATTACACCATTAAGAAGATTACACAGTAATCAAAAATTAAATTTTAAACTAAACTTTACTGTAAAAAACATTAGAATTGTAATTACGTTTGAATATATATTTTCTAACTATACATTATTGTAATATTACAACTAGAATTGAATTACTTTGATCTTGCATAAGCATTCGTCATATATGGGGGACCAAATACATTATAATACATACATTTCGAATCATAAATGTAAAAACTAAATTCAATCATATAATTCTTACTTTTCTGTTTACATATGAATTAAAATACTCTTTATTACAATAAAAACTACTTTCAAGATAATTTAATTACATGCTAGAAAGAAAGACGGTGTAAATTTATTATTAAATACATAACAAAAGTTAATAATAGGCTTGTACTCAGTAACTTATTATGCAAGATATTTGTAAGTTAATTTACTTTAATTACGAAATATATTGCAAGTCTTTGCTTAGTTTTGAAATTTATCCAATATACAGTATTTTATTATTTCATTGTTTAAATTCCTGTTACGAAATTCATACTCATAATGTCTAACTGCAATTATGTGATTTTTTTTGCAAACATATATAAATGCCCAAATTACTTGTATTTTTCCTTAATAAGAAAAAAAGGAAGTTACGTAATATATTTAAAACATTAGTATCTAAAAAATATTTGTTAAATTGTAGTTATCTTAAATATCGTATTTGCAAGAAAACTGATGTAATGTTTTGTAGTTGAACATTTTTTAAAACGAAAGAGAAACTAAACTGTTTAATTATTTTAGGAAAGTCCCAGAAAAATAAATAAATTGAAATTAAAGATATTAAATGCTTTCAATCGTTTAAATTTCTTATGCTAGGTAATTATTTTCGTCTCCCTGCTTTCAATTATTTTCCAAACAATTATTTCACGAAAGATCTTAGTTTTCAATCTTAACTTTTTCGTATTCTCTTTTAAATACGCGCATATATTAATTCATTTAAACAAAACAAGCAAAATTTATATATGCAACTAAATTAGAGTAAAAGAGTTCAATCGATCTCTTTGTTGAAGAATGCCTGAACTCATTAAGGAAGTTCCATTTTTGTCCACTGTGAATGAATTTCTAGAATGCGGTGTAGAATCTTTTTTTTTCTGACCCAGTTATCAAAATGAAATTCTACTCCAATCAAAAGATTCAATAAAATCAGTTCAAGGCTAAATTAAGTCTTAATGAATATGCAAAATAAAGGGGCAATGATTACTTTCTATAGGCTGTGACCTATAAGTGGTATTATGGCCAACTTAAAAGACAATATGGAGTTTTGAGTCAATTTCACATTTAAAAAATTAAAGATTCATTCACATGAAAGATTCCTTTACTTAAGTCCTTCTGAGATGTTAAGCTTTTTCAAAAAGGGTATGGCTGAAAATGCGCTTCTAAAGTAAAGGAATTCTCATTATATTCTTTGAACTAATCTGATAACTTTAGAAGATAATTTTCATCCCTGTAGCTTTGAAAGATAGGTTAAATATTGTATCTCTTTTCCTCACAGTTTAAATTTTCACAAACTATACAATTTCCTTATTAGATAAACTAGTTAGATAATAAATGGGAAGCAAAACAAATTCTTAAAAGTTCTTGACATGGACAACATACATAATTCTAGAATAACTTCAAAAAGTATAAGGTACAAGTAGTGTTATGGTACTATTTTGAATATAAATTAAAAGTAGATAATGAAAAATAAATGCTAAATAGTTTGAAGACTTAAATCCGAAAGCATTAGTAAAAAAAAATTGCAAGATGCTCACTCAAACGTGTTTTTTAAATATGGCGGCTAGTTACTCAATACAATATCAGTATAAAATTAGATGTGACAACTTACGTAAATGGCTAATTATTTAAATGAAATCGTTTGAAAAAATAAGCAATAATAAAACAAAAAAAATCTTGCTCCAAATTATCAATTATTAATCAAAAAAACTATAGTACTCTGCTGCTTATAATCACTTAAAATATTTTCATTTTCAACCTTGCATATATCCAAATATATACACTGAGAGGACAAAACTAGAATTCCTCCTAATAATTTGTTGGGTTTCCTTTTGGATGGCAAAGTGAAGCATTTCGGCATGGCAAATCATTGCTTCTCCAATTCAAATATTAAGCCATGCTGTATCTATTGATGTCCAGTATACTTCAGGTGCAGGACTTTGTGTACAAATCGTCGTTGTGGTTATGCCCCATAAGTGTTAAATGGGATTTATTTATGGTGATCTTTGTTGTCAAGTCATTCACTAGAATTGTTCAGAATGCTCTTCATATCACTTGTGAACCCATTGGCATTGCACATCGTCATCCACAAAAAATTGACCGTCAGTGGTCACCATGTTGTAACCACTTTCAGTCAATGGTCGGCTCAGTTCACCAGAAAAAAAACCTCTATTCCATGTAAAACTGAAACAATTTTGGAGCCACAATAAGCATGCATAGTGGGTATTGACAACTTTGATATATAGCTTTTTGAGTTGGCGCTATACCCATATACTACAATCATTTCTTACCAACTTAAATCGTGCCTTAGCTGATAATTCCACGATTTTCATTCCGTTTAGTATTCAACCGACATGGTCATAAACCCAGGAAAGGTGCTACATACCATACCTTGCTGTTAATAATCACTCGAATTGTTTTTCTATTACCATATTCCGTTAAATTAAATTTTATCCCACCGTCCAGACGAACACTTCTATCGTAAATAATGCATTGGGGTTATTTCATGTATTGAAACTTACATGTTAATACAGGGAAATTTTGGTACATGTCTCTGGTCTCGAGCATTAAGTACAGAAACATAACGACTGAAGTCGAGAAATGCGTTGTCACGATGGGAAATTATGCTTGAAGCATATATTTTCGACATTAACTTGATACTGTGGATCTCTGGGTAGAGAATTCCCTTACGATTTCCAAAATGGAATATACTATGTTTTTAGCTATAACTACAATTCCTTGTTCAAAGCCTGATAAAGCCTGTTTCGATTTTTTTAATCACATTTGATTTTCACATGAATAACACTGCATATTTATATATTTTGTGAGTACTATTTTGACCTGTATAATTCCATAGTGCTATCCAATGACTTTTGTGACCTTAATGAATGATCTAATTCTGGTTCATCGTATTATAGTACTATCGTATATAGTATAGTAATATTTCCTTTTATAATGAAATATGCTACTGAAAGCGTAGTAAATGAGAATGTATAGTTATTAACCTGAATGTAATGAATGACAGATTCTACATTCAGAATCATTGCAATAATTATGTACAGGCATATAGTAAATACTGAAATGAAATTCAGCTACTATCTTGATGTTACGTTGATAAAATTTTGAAAAATTGGTTATGTGACAAGATAGAATCTTCCAATGGCACGGCTTATCTTCAAGTAAAGAAATACCTTAATCATACGACACACAATATTAGGACAAATCATCAAGTTGCCATTAATATTCGCACTCCCTAAGGCCTACTTTGACAAAAAAATTATCTTTAAAGCACCGAGAGCAAAAGTATGAAAAATTTACGTTGCGCTAGGTTAATTTCCGTAAATTTATAATTATCTTGATGTTAAATTTTCGTCACTATTTCCATTTTTCCCCAATATTCTTTGTGCGGCTAAGAATAAAATGTCCAAGAAATGAAGAATACATTATTTTGAAGCAGCATTTTTCTATGAAAAAATAACAAACTCATCTTTTTTATTTATTGTTTAGTTGTTGTTTCGAAATTAATTTTGGTGTCGGAAATCACATAAAACAAATGCAAGACTATATCAATATTAAAACATTTCATAAAAGAATAATACATGAATTTCTTCAATTGTTGAATAGATTCAGTTAAAAATGATACAATTATTAAAATTTCTTCACTAAATCTTAATTAACTCTTTACATAATTTAATTTTAATGCTTTGAGCAAATCAAAATTTGTAAGAATCTTTTTATTTTAATATTATTATAAAAATTGTATTTATATATATATATTTGCTGTTAAGGAAACACGTATAAAATCTTAGAGCAAAGAAAATCTTAAAATTAACTGTATTTATAGACTATATATTTTATTTATATAATTGGGGCCTCTTCTTTAGATTTCTTTCGAATTTTATCACTCAGACACTCAGACTTATATTTATGTTGTTGAAGTTTTTTTAGTAAAGGGACTTTATTTCTCAATGAAATCCATTATATTTCATGTTATATCAGGTTGATTCTACAGATATTAGAATTGATTTTTTGAATATGATATATTAAAAGTTTGAGAAGAAGAGATGGCACAATTACCTGGAAATGAAATTCTCTAGATTTGATTTCATTAGACATTATTTTTTGGAAACTCGTTGAATACCGTTTCCGTAAAGAAGACTTGTTGAATCCGTCAAGCAATTCATATAATAATTCATGATATCTTAAGAAATATCCGTCTTATGTGTTCAAAACTTTTTGAGAAATTATTCTCAATTAATAAATTATTTCTTAATTATAATATAAAGAATGCGTTACAAAGATATGGAGATAAAAAGTGAGAATGGGAAAACTACTTTTTTTTTCAACTTAAGCTGTTGTAAGTTTCAAATAATATTAAATGCTCTAAAACCATGAAACCAATTACATAGAAAAATATATGAAATGAGTTTTACAAAATATCATTAGTCGGTAATGGAAATCTTACTCTTTTCAGGCAGAACATGTTACACCTAGGCATTCCACAGAATGGTAATTTACATATAGGTAAAATATGAAAAAAAAAGCATGATGCAAATTTTATCGGAAATATGTCCATTCCTCAACAATTAAAGAACAATAACAACGTTATTTTGAAAAAATAACAAAAAAAATGCCATTAAAATATTTTAATCAATATAAAGAAAAATTAACTTGTATAGAACAACATTTATGCCTCTGTTATCAAATAAAATGAAATAAAATGTTCACCTATTTTTTTTGTTGTTGTTCTAAGAATTAACATAAAAATGCTTTGTTGCAATAACGAACATGATAGTTTGTTGTTCCAAAAATTGATTTGAATACTTTTTTTTTCTTTCAAAAATCCTTAAGATCCTTAAATTAATTACATTAAAAATCCACATGTTAAGAAAAAATAAGAAAAAGGTATAATTTTGACTTGAAAATTACATTCATTGAGCGGTGTTCAGTTTATATTGAGTTCCTATTCGATATAAACCATGCTCTGTTTGATTCATTAAAATGTTAAAAAATTAGAAAATCAGCAGCTTTAATCAGGATTTGACTGGTGAGCAGTCTTAATTTGGAGTATGCAATCATTTCCAAAAAAGCTGCGAATTCATTTTAATTTTTTCGCTTATCCTTTCATTTTAATTTCAGAACAAATTTCATTTCTAATAGCATCATAAGTTTGTAAACAAAGAATGTACAAGATACCACTTTATCATTATTATTACCAATGAAAAAATGTTAGGAATTATTACCAATAAAAAAGATGTTGAATTTTTTGATGGTAGAAAAACAAAAGGTCAAAACATTCATGCGCGAACATTGCTGAATTCTTATAAACACACTCAACAAGTAACAGGAATAAAAGATTAAATGTTGTTTGCTTTTTATTTGTGTATCAATTTTTTCGGTAAACATCATGTTAATTTAATCCGTCATCGACAATAATCTCATCTGCGTTTTTCTGAATCCTAAACTTTTATCCATAAGCTGATTTATCTCATTTTTTGTAGAGCTCGTATCATTTAGAATTTTTCTAGCTGTTCTTTTCTATTTGTGTCTCCCAGCACATCTTGGGAGAAGAAAAGATGTTATAAAACCTACTTTAGGCTTACAGCTATAAGGGGCTTTATATAGTATTCTTTTCATTCCGGGGTGATAAGATCGAGAATATATTTCATACTTCACCTCTCTGGCATTTGATAATATATATAATTCCTTGAAAATGTGTGGCATAATCTTTCATACATTGCTTGTCAGTTTTTAGTATTTTATATACTGGATTTCTCACTTAGCATATATATTTCGAAAAAGAAATTAGGTAGATATATATGTGATAATTTGTAATCAATTACTTCTATAAAATATTTATTTTGAACTCTCTAGGTGCACTTTTATGAGTTTTTTTGGTTGTAAATTAAAAAGTTTAGATTTTCTATGCATTTTTCGATACTTATGAATTTCTTCTTTCTTTTTATATACTCATGTTGGTTATAAAATGTTTTCCCCCTCAATGCAACCCTTAAATATTTTTATTTGAAAATATACATTCAGAATTGTAGTTATTTTAAAGGAAGCGACTTGTGGATAACTTCTAAGAAGTAATGTGGGAAGATTACATGTTTAATCAACAGTACCAATGTGGTAACACATGCAAAGAGAGCTTGCGTCCTGGTATAGGGGTAGCGCATCTTTCCCAAGAAATAGGAATCTCGCATTCGAGTCCTGGTTTAGGCATGGTTTTTCTTCTGTGTTCGGTCTGTAAGGTATAAAATTGTATCTCCATGTAAGAAAAGGCTGTGCAAGCTAATGTGATGAGTGAGTGCTAAGCCATACTCTTGGCTCTAGTTGGTACTACTTCAAGACATGAGGCACTAATTTCGGCTTAAAAATTGTTGAAGCATCATCGAAGTTAATTCATGGCAAGTTCAATTAGAAAAAATAACAAAAGCATTTCCAGAAAAAGACGTCGTGAATTGTTAAAGCTGTTTTTCTTGAAAAAGGGAAACAGTACCGCGGGAAAAGGGAAACAGTAAGCTGCGCGAGTTAGTGGTGCAATTATAAGCTATTTCCAAATTCCCTAAAAGTGTGCATAATTTTATAAAAGAATTAGAAGAAACTGAATACACAATTGACAGACCGTGAGCAGGAATTCTCCTGCTTCATGGTCACGGTCTTTCCCTTTGAAGTTGTTACGGAAGAGCATACTAAAGTTATTGCGTACTTCTGTCTTGCTCTTTTGGGAATGAGCAACAGTGTATTGATTTTACGAATTTTTCAATCATCATATATGATGAAGATAGCGAGTGGTCGTTACTGATACTATGGGCAGACGAGTCACGTTTCTTCATAACTGGAACCGTAAACTTCCAGAGTTGCATTCACAGGACTGGTGAAAATCACCAAGATGTAACACTCACTCTTACATGATGCTTTATTTCGCATCGTAAACACATTTTTTTTTCGATTTCTTCCAGGCGTCTATTTCTATATCTGCTTCTTCAGAGTGATATGAGTGAAACGAGCGTTGCCCAAAGTGTCCGATATAAAACAGGGCTGCAAAATGGTGCTATTCCAAAACTGTAGCAACAGAATATCCCCTGCACGATAGCATTCCTCCATATTTTAAAAACTGTAATTTACAGACATTTTTATTTATACAATCATCTCTTTTAAATTTGTTGTTTCGAAACTACAACAATCCAGAAGGATTTTTGGTATTCTCCCTCGATGAAATTTTGATTTTGTAGTTGTATAAAATATAAGGTGTACACATGCAATCCATAAAGTTCCATAATAGAAATATGTAACGAAATCAGAAATTGTACAGCTTCAATATTCTGCTCGTTGTTGTTGTCAATAACTTATCTCATGGGATACGTCATTGTCTGCTAAGATTGGTACATTTGTAAGTTCTGTAAAAATTTGTTTAATCCTTTCCGTTTTGCTGTTTTTTGTATGTTTGCAATGTTTTTTGTCAATGCTTTAAGAGCCAATTTTTGTTTTTCCTGCATTGTTCTAACAATAGTAGATACGTTTTCTTAACGAGCTGATGAATTTGCTCTTGGAAAAAAAATAAGTGTTCTCATTCGGAAACTTAAAAATTCTTAAATTCTTAAATAAAAACAGAAAAAAATTTATAAAATGATTATAGTCAGATTTACAACATTTTTCATGCTTTTTTATTGCTACTAAATTTTTTTTATAGACAACCTATATAATAACTTTATCAATTGAAAAAGGTCAATTTATTTCAGTTTTTGTAAAGAAATTGTTAAAAAATGTACGAAGAATTAAATATTTGGGAAACATAATTAATCTGACAATATTTCTAAATTATATCCCGGATCTTTAACATTCTTATTTTTTCTTTATTGCCAGCAAAATATTATATTGTGCATCGACAATTTACCTAAAACCTAAGTTAATTAAAGATAACTATTTATAGTCATTTTTAAGTTTAAAAAATTCCTGACAAGAATGCTTGAATATTTTATTATTTTTAAAGTATGATAAATGAAGATTTTTAAATTAATATCCATCGGAGAGATATAAATTAGTTTTATTTTAATTTAAAAATGACTGATTTTGGAAAAAAACCATTTATTTGTTCCTTTTTTTAAATTATGAATGATTTCGTTATTTCATTATAAATTATCTTGAATAAACTATTTGACTTTAGCCTACTACCTAGTTCCCAAATATTTAAATTTTAATTTACCAGACTTTTAAATCGAATTGTACACTTGCCATATGTTTTTGATATTTTCCTGTATGTATGTTACCATAGTACCTTTAAAAAAGTTTTTAAAAAATACGTCTGCTGTTAAAAGTTCTTAAATAATATACTATTTTGATTTCCTGCTGTGTTGAACAAGTAACATATTTTTAGAAATGTTTAGAGGAATACATTTTTGATTCATTTCATTTCCCCTAAAAATAAGAATACTTTTAGGGTAGGAGTATCTAATGTTTATAGAATATAATTATTTTTAGTAAGGCTATGTTTTGTTTAAAGTGAATATTTTTTTTTCAGTTTCAATTTTGGTACTTCAAGTAAGTTTACAATTAATTAAATATTTGTAAAATAAGCACTTCATTTTAAAAATTACTCACGAATGCATAATGAACATAAATCAATGAAGTTAAAAGTATCATTCAATTATCATAAAATCTATTATGCACTATCATGCTTCACGATTAAATAAAAAAATCACCATCATGTCTATAAACGTGAATTTAATGTATGTAAAGTTAAAGCATAGATTAATTTAGCTTATGCTATTTTTTTAGAAAATTTTATCGTTACATACCCTTTTATCAGATTCTAAAAATATAAAAATTAATTGAAAAACCAAATTTCTCAATGTTCCAAAATGTAAAAAATTTACTAACTATTTGTTTCATTCCATTTTTAAGAATTTTAAATTTAGATTAAATCAAATAAAATTTAAAAATATAAGTGAATTTATATACGAAATTCAAATGAAAGAAATGATTTTTAGGCTAAATATTCCTTTATTTGTATCAGAATTTAAAACATTAAATTAATGTGATCCTAATTTTTATAAGTTATGCCTTTTCTGATGTCAACAATCTATTTGAAACATTTTTTTAGATTTCTTCGTAGTAATTATTCTGGGAAACCTAAAACATATCAATCATTTTTCTATGCATAAATTAAACATATACCATCACTTTCCGTTTCGAACATCTCACGAGAGAATTGTGTGTATTTTTGACATTCGCTTGAAAGCATCGTTTAGATTTTTAAAAGAGCAACGCACCGTGAGAATATTTCATTCGCCTCAGAGGAAATGCAATAGGTCTCAGAAAAAGAAAAAAAGAAGTTTAAAAAAGAAAGCAAAAAGCAAAATCTAACTTCAACATCGTTATTTCTGAAAAGAAAAAGCAGTAATAAAATGAAACCAGTTGAAATAAGCAGATACCAGTCGCATATCGTCAGCAGAATCCTGGTACTGATCCTAATCATGAAAGAGCACAATGCAGCCAGATCCTCTTATTGAGTATTGTCCTCGTGATTCTGGGGATACATAACGTGGGAAGATATTTTGCTTTCTTGCTATCGATCTCCTCCGTTTTGTGCAATCTCATTTTTCTTCCGGTTCTTTTCTTTTCCCCTTTTTTTACGCGGTTTATCGAAGGCACTATTGAACAGCGCGTACATAAGACAAATGAAAAAGAACATAACATTTTTAAACTGGAAATACTTTCGGTATCTTACTACAACTTATGTTGTGGGATTAAAGACATGATTTTTTTTGCTATATCAATGACTTCGAAAATCTCTATCAATTCGTACCCTTTAGCTAGTTAAAAAATATATTATGACACATCTACCAATTGCAAAAATATTTACTTCAAACGTATCAGAAACTGATTATCATATTAAAGCAATAATGAATCCATATATTATTTTATTATATTTAAAATGAATGTGTGTTTGCGCGTAGGTAAGATTGTTGATTGATTGCACATAGGTTGATTGATTGCTCATGACGTTCTATAGCTAAGATTTTTTAACCCTAGAGTTTCCAAAAATGGTCAATAGGTGAAAATATGCAGTTCGGAAGGCCTTTTTTGACATCTTAATAGAAAGAATTTTAGTTACAAATTAAACAAAATTTTGTCAATTTTTATTAATAATTTCAGAAAATTAATTTTTACATCAACCGAAACATAAAAAAATATCTATCCAATAATGCCAAATATTTTCACTAAAATAATATAAAATTATCATTTATATAATTAATGAATATTTAAAAAATATTTTAAACATATTTTACAAAAATTTGTTTCACATGAAATAAAGTAATATATAACCTACTTGAGCACATTGAGTATGCATAAAACATTTTTTTAACTGTTGCCATCACATTGACAAAAGATACGATTAAAAAACAAAATATTTTTTGCTGGAAAATAAGCCTATAAGCATATAATCCTCTGCATGTGTCTGTATAAAATGAAATAAGTAAAAAAAATGCGATATTTTCTAGAAACCATAAATGCCTTTTCTTAATTCAATGCATTATTAAATCGATAAATCAGTTTTGTTTAAAAAAACCTAATTCAATATATACAGGATATACATTCTAATCAGGACTCAACAACTCATCTCTAAAAAAGTTATTAATCTCAGCTAAAATATTCTAAATAGAATAGATAATTATATATCATGTAATTTGAATCAAACAACTTTCTGATATATTTCGAAGTTTAAGCCACTTTACATATTATCGGTTCAATATGTTATATTTAATAAAATACTCATGATGCTCTTATAGTTTTAATAAAAAAGTTTCTCTCATTTATAATTAAATTGTTTGAGTTATGAAAAGGTTAATATATTTTCTCTATAAAACTCCGTTTTTTCCTGATGTTTTATAGAGTGAAGATCCACCGATCGTCTTGTAAAAATACGTAAATCAGTACCAGGTGTTTCCTTAAGGCTGATTGGTTTAAAATGATGAAATTTTAACCCTAAAATAATAACAATCAACACTTCACGACTCAGGCAGATATGGTCTCAGAAGATAAAAACGTTACACTGACAATTTGAATTAAATAAATATTTCATTAATTGAAAAAATCAATGATGAAAATTGATTGATCATTGATTGATTGAATCAAAGATAAAAATTCCATTGATCCAAATAGTTATATGAAATGTATACTTCGAATTTTTTTTAGAAATGCGTTTGTTGACAGAAATAAAATAAAATATTCATTATCTCTTTTAGAGAAAAAAATTGAAAACTGAATTTTAAGCTTAATTAAATTAATTTTATTGAATAATTCTTAATAATTCTCAG
>JAOUZG010020148.1:0-54734 GCA_026289955.1 Argiope argentata
AATGATTTAATATTTGAAAAAACTGTATATAAACATCAAGCATCACCAACTACAAATTTTTTAAAATGTATTTAAAGATGTTTACGTACATATACTTTAAGATTGTACGTAAATATTACTTTACGGGTGCTTGTTAATAAAATACTTTTTATTCGATTGAAAATTTAAACAAGATATATATAGATAAAGTGTGAAATAATAGTAGGAATTTAATGAATAATTAGTGAATTAACATTTGAAAAAACTGTATTTACATCAAGCGTCATCCCCTGCAAATTTAAAAAATATATTTGAACTTGAGTAGATGAATAAAAAGCATTTTATTAACGATTGAAAACTTGAGCCCGATATATAAATATAGAGATAATGTGAACTAATCGTAGGAATTGAAAAATGAGCCTGTCGATTTATGTCCTAGTTTGTGTATGGTTTCTTGCTCTGACTATAGCATCTTCACCATATTACATTTGAGGGTTTAACTCAATTTCCTTAAGAATTGTTTTTGTGGATAGTAATGAATAGTATAAGAAACGCAGACTGAAGAACTGAAAATTAAACATATACTAAAACCAAAATCATATCAGAGCTGAAATTGATGTATCAGCACATCGAAATTAGCAAATTACTTAGGAGAAATTTGGATGCGAAATACATGAGCATGAGGAGTGGGAAACATAAGACTAAAAGTCAAACAAAACACTGATTACATAAAAATTAAAATGCCTTATAATTGCGATTATGATTTCATTCTCTTTCGAATTTTTAAAACTGTCTCATGTTTTTATTATCATGTCAGAACATGTTTCTGGTATGAGGTTTTTGACGTCATACCAAAAACATGTTCAGTTGGCGAAAAATAAAAAGTTTAAACCGTAAGCGAAAACTAATTTTACTATCTTCTCGAGCATCTCAAAAAAAAATCAGCTTTTAGTAACGCGTTGCCATTGCATTTACAAAAGCTCCAATTTAAAAAAATAAGTTAATGATTACAGCAAATAAAACCTAGAAAAATGCTATTTTGACCACGTGATTATACGTAATGAAATAAATAGGAAATGGGATATTTTTTTTAAAACAATGAATGCGAGACAAAGTTTTTTGGATCGTTTGCAATGCTAAAGTGATTCATTCAGTTAAATAATTAAATAAGAATAAAAAATAAAATTCAACTTGCAAGAGCACGAGGTGCTTGGCCGTTCAAGAAATGATTTCCTGACATGATGCATTGAAATTTGCATAGTAGATTTCATTTTAATAGTTCGATCCACCTTTTTATTTTTTAATTTGATATTTCGCTTTTCAATAGAAAAATTCTTTGTACCTCTTAAAAGCGTCTCTTAAATTATTTGAGTTCCATTCATTTATTTTATTTCAAAATTAAAAATTTTACTTACCCGGAAACAATGAAAAAGCGTAACCATTGAAAATTCGCCTTCGGAATTTGCAGAGGCTTATCTTGAGCAAAGGATTGTTTTTACATCGCTTAGAATATGAAAAACGTAGCTGTAAAGAACAATACTTACCTATCGTAATTTAAAAATAAAACTAGCTAGAGGGATGTTATTTGGTATGGCAGTATCATTAATTTTTTATATTGCAAATTCTAGCATTGAATTGCGAGTTACTATTTTAATCGAAAAACACTTAAATGCAACTTAGTTTGCAAATACTTGTTAATTTACCACTGTCTCCAATTCTACAAGGCAGGCACCTCGAAAGTGAGAATGAGATGCTTCTGGTATTGTGGTTGGACTCCTCCCATCCATGACGGGGAGGGTTGTACCTTGGCTGGGGATGGCCATAAGGACTCAACCACAGTTCACGCCAGTGCTGCTGCTGCGGTGGTGGTCCAGTCATACAGTTGAATGGTTAACATATATGCCTCCGTGGCAGATCGGAGAGTCTGTCTATGACTTACCACTTATTCCAATACAAAAATTCTCTCCATAGTTCTATTCGAGAAAAAAAATAGTTTAATAATATAAAGTATACTTTAACTATTTCTTTTAAAACTTCATTCTAATTATATCCTAGTTTATTACTCTCTTTTACTCTATCCCAATTTATTCATTACTCTTAGAGGCTGCTTTTCTAAATTCCAACCTTAAAATTCAACATATTCTTTCAATTTTTATTAAACAAGTCAATACATAAAACAAAGAAGTAACGGGAAAAAAGCTAACGGAATGAATACATTGTTCTGAAACTACGAATTATAAAATTTCAAGCACTTAACATTCTTTAAAATAAGAACTGAAAAAAAAATGTCACCTAAGATATCAATAAATTTCAAATTGTCCTTTTCTTTAAATATTAGAATGTAAAAATCGCCAAAGGCACTTTATTAGGCAATTGGATCACAAATTACAAAATCCGAGTCGCAATTTCTTTTTGGGAATAAGATTTTAACCAAGAAAAGTTTCCGAAAATTTGTTTCCCTATATTAAAAATTTATTAGTAAAGAAAGTCGACATCGTTTCATAGCATACATTGACACACAATTCTATTTAAATAAACCGGAAACGTAGGCAAGATATTCCTACTTCGAGGGATTTTTCTGTAAAATATTTTGGAACGCCCGAGGGGTTCAAGAAGCAAGTTACAATTTTAAAAATTAGGTCGTAAGTGATGTATTGACAAGTACGCTGCAATGCAATATGGCACAAACACTATTTCTCTTCATGATCTCCCAGAAGCCGAGTCCCTTTGTAGGAATGTAACACTAATCATTCGATGAACTGACTAAAGAAAATCGTTTCTTGAACCTGGTGACAGCTTAGAACAGCTGTTTGAACTTGGACATAGTTGGGAAATTGACTTCCACCGATGCCCTGTGAAATGTGTGTGTGATTTTCACTCTGCGATTGCAGGGAATAACGTCTTCCATCCGCTGCAGCACGTCCGATGTTCTTACTGTTGTTGGCCTTTCCACATCGATTAAGTATGCGCAACCGTCTTTGAACTGTTGGTACCATTTC
This sequence comes from Argiope argentata, assembly GCA_026289955.1. Classification (NCBI taxonomy): domain Eukaryota; kingdom Metazoa; phylum Arthropoda; class Arachnida; order Araneae; family Araneidae; genus Argiope; species Argiope argentata. Next base: position 2,979 of record JAOUZG010020148.1, read on the forward strand.
ACAATGGCTGGACGTGACATTGCATGTGGCCCATACACTGCCAAAATATCTTGATAAATATCCATACCCGGTGAATGTTTTGCCCTCAAAAGAACGCAGTTCAGCATACTTGAACGCTGGTGTAAATTTCCCTTTGACGAGCCGTTTTTCTCGTACAGCGCAGCAGCGGTTTTCACCATCCGACAGTTGTAAGCCGTGGAACTGAAACGCGTTTCACCATGATCTCATCTGTGGGGAAACAAGTGTAACTGATTGAACGTCCTTTTCATAAAATTTGTTTGGCTACATTATAAAATCTTCAAAATTTGATCGCGTAGAGAAATATTTAAATCGAGGCAAGGAAAGATTTTCCACCCAAGCATTTGTATTGTAATTCTCAGCTTAAAGGACGACCATACTCTTTAACACTAAGAACATTTATTTAAAGACTACATAAACGTACACACACACACACACACACACACACAGAATACATTTAAAATGAATTTAGAAACAAAAGGGAAACATGGCTAACAAAATTTAGGAAATTAAGAAGTATAAAATTTAGAAGTCAGCTCTTTTACAAAAAACAACAGCGCTTCAAGACATGTAAGCACCTTTCAGCTACAACAACAATATGACGACGTCTCTTTAGTCGAACGTGGACAGCGCCATCTATCCAAATGAGGAGGTCAGTACAGTATGAATATCGGAAATATCAAAGTTTCTTTCTTCAATCATTTTCAAGATAAAGGTACACCGCAGAAAACTGGACGCAATTTTAACTAGGTTGAGGATTGGACACACTCGTTCACCCACAGGCATTTATTGATAGGGGACACAGGACCCTTCTGCTCAATATACAACAACCCATGTCTGTCTTGCACATTCTTAAAGAGTGCCCACGATTTTCTAGCCAGCGTCTTGCGTGTTTTCAGGGGTCTCACCCTGAATTGGGCGAGGTGTTGTCCAAACCCCTGCATGTTGGTCTTGTTAGTTTTTTTTAAAAAATATAGGTTTTTATAATCGTATATAAACATTGATACTGAGCTAAAAAGTGTGGTCATACTTTACATCATGGTTACGCTTTTTCATAACTCATAGATTTAAACTTTTAGTCATTTGGATTTTTTCATCATTTTATATCTTGATTTTATTATAAATCGATACAAATATTTTCAACTCCAGAATGTGGCGCAGCTTAGCCAAAAAACAACAAATTCAACTCTAGATAAAGCAAATATTTATCAGCGCAAATTAGTTCAATCCGCGAAACCTTCAAAACATTATAAAGCGCACAACTAATCCATCATTGTTAAAGATGACATTTATAGAGGCTGACAGTAGAAGGCGGGGGTATGCGTTTTCAGTTACAAAATTTACAACTTGTAAAATATGGTTGCTCATCTCGCGAAAGATTGTTCTGTAGATTCAACATCCCCATGGCTGGGGAAGTAAATATTGATAACAAATCGTTGAAAAGAATTCCATGCCACATTAAAAACAGCAAACTGAACTGAAACTTGTGGGAAAATTAATTTACATCTTAAGGCCTACACTATCTAAAAGAGAACATAAATGTAATTATTTTTTCGAATGTTTTTCATAAGTTTTTGAACTGGAGTTAAGAACTGAAAATCTATTTCAAGCAAATTCTAGCCATGGCACTGACCATTCTTGATCCGAATTTATATTTCTTCAATTTAAGATGTCGGGGAATCTGAAAAACCTTATAAGTTTAAAGAAATTTATATTTGTTTCTATAGAAAGGAAAACCACAGAAAATTTAAGGATTTTAAAGCCTAGACCGTAGTGAATTAGCATACATTTATATATGCGTTATCAGCCAAGATGGCTTACAATTGGGGTTAGAAAATTTTATTGCCAGGAATTTCATAGGAATTGCTTTCTTTTTTTGGCCTAAGTGCTAGGAAATTGCAAATTATACACCACCATTTAAACATGTTCATACGTCGAAATAAGTTTGCTTCCCAGAATATCCCCATACGAAGCGACTCGAGATATTTTTCGAGCAGTTAAATTACCCTTTATAGACGAGTTCAATTACCAATGATCAGAATCTATATTATACTTAGATTTATGGTCAGTTTATCTGGAATCCTATTAACTGCCAAGAGCAAAATGTTCATTTATTGAGGAGTGGATAGACCAATTTTCACTTCGAGCAAGAGACAAGGCTAAAAAATTGTTACTCTATGTGCAAGACGATCGTCTCATTCGAGTCCCAGCCATGGAGAGGGACGGTCGTCATGAGATTTATGTAGTCAAGCAATCTAGCGTAGGTTGGAAAGATGGTACCACGGATGTTATCAAACGTTGGTCAGATGGTTCAACCACTAATGACCACCTTGGTCCTAACCATGAAGTACTAAATATCACCCGCACAGAAAGCCCATGTTCCACCCGAACAAATAATAGTATTTCCTCTAGTAGTACTTCTCACAACTTACCCAGCCAACTTAGCACTCTCAACGTTCTAGAACCAACTTCGTTTGTTCGCATAGCTCCGCAATGAGCGTCGATGCTCAAGCCAAGCTAATGAAAAGAACAGCTGAACCAGATGGCTTCCAAACGGTTTCACCAAAAAAGGCTGCCAAGCAGAAGATGATAGAAGAAAAAACCACTCCACTCATAACTGACAATAGATATGATGCCCTGCAATAAGCCCAGTCTGAAGAGAAAAACGAAAACAAAATCATCCCCGCCATAAACTTAAAGCTTTCAGATCACTATAATATAATCCTCCAGCAAATACATAAAGAGTTTCCTGGAACAACTAATAAATTCGTCAATAACATGATTGTAATCACCCCCGAAACTAAAATCCAGAGATCTGAAATTAAATATCTGGACGATGCTGGTGAACAGTACATCCTCTCGGAGAGCCCTGAAAGTAGACCCCTCAAAATCATAATCAAAGGACTTCCTGGTAACACGGAGCTCGAAGAAATAAAAAACGCTCTTACCGAGAAAAATATGAGATTGAAAAAATATCCCAACTGAAAAATTACAGAATGAAGACTCTTTACCCCATCTTCCTTGTAGATAAAGAAAACAAGTTATGCAAAAAACATCCATAATGAAACCAGCCTCCTTCACCTAAAGATTAAAATAGAAACCTACAGGAAAAAACCAACAGCTACCATGTGCTTTAACTGTTCAGGATTTTTCAACTCTTCAAGGAATTGCAAACTCACCCCGAAATGCGTCCAATGTGGTGGCACCCATACTACCAAAAACTGCCAGGTCAAAGAAAGAGTTCAAGCTCCTAAATGCATCAATTGCAATGAAACTGGTCACCTCGCTTCCTGGAAAGGCTGCACTAAATACCCTAAACTCATCTACAGATCCAATAGACCCACCTATGCAGAAATTGCCAGAAACCCAACTCCCAGAACCTACTTTAATGAGCAAGCCCAACAACAAGTTCCTGAAAACAGACCCGCAAAAGCACCTATCAACCAGAAGCCCACTGAACAAGTCCCCACTTTCGACCTCAGAGAAATGAAGAACCTTATGGAAGTACTTAAAGAAATAAAAGCCCTCATACAAGATTTTCCTGGCCTCAAAGTAGCTAAACTTTCAAAATTAACTAATAATCCTGACGAGAAAAAGCTCATCATCCTGAATGCCCTCATAGATTGAAACTCCTCCAACTTCAACATCTCTTCCCTACTTCCAATCCTGATTGGTCAATAGCACTCTAACACTCAAGCTTAATTTTTGCATCATCATCACCCGGAACCCACAACAGAAATTCCCCTGACGTCACCACCCCACCACTCTCCCCTACACGGAAGATGCCCTATGATTGGTAGTCCTCTCTCCCTCCTCTCCGGTCTTCTTGCCACTTCAGCCTTGTCTCATTCAAGCTTCGGCATCCAGTTGCTTAACTTCTCTCAGGCCTATCGAAGAGTGCAACGCTTTCTTGATCGCAATGCCGCAATCTAACAGGACTGGGGATAAGCTCCTGACGGAGCTAGGAGCCCCAAGAACTAACACATACCTGGAAGACGATCGTTATCTATACGAGCGCAAAGATAGAGTTCTAACAAATGTAAAAGTATCCTATGGTTTACGAAGACTTGGATCCTTTTATTGCCATCCAGAAACATCCACTTCTCGCCTACCTACATTTTATTTCACAAGTTCACCAACTTTTAACTATGGTAGTGCTAAAAATTGACCTTCAGAAGCATTCGAATCTATAGTGCTGCTGCTAATTTTTCCCACACGACAGTTGGAAAGAGGCTCTAAATTCCCAATACATGAAGGAACAACTAATCGATATTAATGCTCTCGAATGCATATTGGAATCAACACACAATTATACGCAAAGAACTTGCGAGAAATAGAGTACAAATAGGAAAATGATTTCGTGTTGCTATCACCGTTTATAATACTCGAGTTGTAGATTCTCCGATTTTAAAGTATCGCAATTCGATACACTAGAAAAAATGCCCAATAAATAACTACGTACATTTCCTTATGTCAGGGAATGTAAAGTTAATCCACTTTGATATGAAGAAAAGACCATCTACACTCGATATAATTCGGTCATAGAATTGTAGAAAGCTTAATTATACAAATTAAGCTGTTTCTCGAAAAAAATTGCCAAGAAAGCGATTCTCATTCCAGAGAATGACAGGATATATTTCCCAGAAAATGGGAAATTGTAAAATCCTATGAAATTCGACAACCTAATCCAAGAAACAGACGCATTAAATGTTATTGCAAATCTGAAACCACTTCTTACCGTTTAATGAGAAGTTGGAAATAAAGAAAAGGTACTCGTTATGTCAGAATTTAACTTGACGAATCCGAGTTCAAGATTGTTACAATACAATTTACACTTTATAAAGTTAAAGACTGAATCCCATTTTGGGTAAAATTTCATGAAGAATTTATTCAAACACAGAGGCAACATTTAGTCCAAGAAACAATATGAAATACTCGCTTTTGGTGTCTTACGAATCGGGCAAATGAACTATTTGGTGCTCATACTATTGCGAAACTGAAAATTCGAAATGCTTAAGAAAATTTAAAATTTCACCTCCATATTTATGGACTACTAAAAAGGAATTCAAATCATTTGATGGTCGCCTTTAATTGCCTAAAAGAAAATAAGTATCAAAATATTTCGATAAATTTAGGAACTACCTGGAATCATTCCAATTTAAATCCGAGAAATACATTGATGAAGTAGGTGAAAGCTAGTGCATGAAGATTGATTATGAACCGAATTTGAATGCGCATCAAGAACAAGGTATTGATACTTCGAAATGCCAACCACGTTAACGATTAGTTAATTTCCGATTCTTTATATTTTAAGTTCAATGAAGTTAAAAGTTAGGTCTCATTAAATACAAAGGAATTTAATTTTGAATTTCCCATTCGAGTTATGAGAATACCCGTTTCAGTTTCTATTTGTACAGGCAAAAAGCTGAATCAAAATTAGATATTTGGACAAATAACCACAACAAATTGAGGAGAACTAAGTTTATTAGATGAAAAGGGTTAAAGTACATCAAGGTTCAAGGTAATTTCAATATGAAATCGTAATTTTGAAATACACAACAGTAAATAAAGCATTTGCATTCGACAAGTTTTGTTTTGAAACTAAATTTAAAGTTTATAATATCAAGTTAACAATTCGGCTCTTAAAACACGTAACAGAAAAAGTTCAAACAAAACATCATTGAATACTATTTCTTCAAGGTTAAAACCAACCTAGGTAAAGGTGGTAATTAGATAATGACCCATGAGTTGGAGACTATTTTCATGGGGTTTTTTTTATATGGCATTTAGATTCCTATTAACAAATTTTATGTACATAAAAGTAAAATTTAATGGCTTTACTATATTTATCTTGAAGACTCGTATTTAGATATTTCGTCAAGATTTACAATGCTTCAATTTTTGGTAGTTTCTTGCGCAATTAAAGAAAATTTAATATGCTGTTTAAATAAATAAGACCCGAGTTAAAAGGACATTCACACAAGACAACAATTCAAACTATGGAATACATACACCATATTAGCATTTTTAACAATCATTGGTTAACATCTTATACTTAGAAATTTAAATATACATTCCAAGGCGAGTATTTGTCTCTCAATCGCCATATTTTAGCCACCCTTTCGGACATGTAGAATAGAATACACCTTGAAAAATTACCATCTGAATTCACATTAACTCTCAAGACAGACAAGCTGGGCAGTTTAAAAACAATGTTACACAAGATCTCCCGAAATTGGATTCAACAAGAATATTTTTTACAAGATTCGTCTTTACTGCACAGCACTTTAAATGTGATAGTTTGATTTTTCAATACTTGAATTGATCACACCAGGAATTTAATTACAATCCTTACATTTTTAACAATCAAGTTCCAATCAACATATCAACGTTTCGTTAATGAGGCATTAATTTAATGAACAAAGGGAAACGTAGAATTACATTCAGCTTAAACACTTTGCAAGAAGCTTTTATTATGATTAGAATCTACAAACCAAGCACGATAATATTTTCGCTTTGAATTACAACAAACTTATTACTATCTCATAAAATTATTATACAATTAAAACTAAAGTCATTTAAGACGCTTGTACACTCAAACTTTTAACGATTAAAATGTATACAAGACAAAAAGGTACGTTTATTAATTGATTATGTTTAAGAGATCCTAAGTTCATTCTATAAAGATGTTCATCAGGCTGGATGATGCATTTTGTAAACAAAATTTTCACTCGCCTAACTTCTACCATCGTTAAGATTTTCTTTGGCAAAAAAAATTTCATGAACAGGTACATCGCGTCAATATAAGCCGCTGCCTATTCACAAGTTAAACGGGAGTTGTATTTTAAGTTTAGCTTGCTACCTTAATTGATATGACAAATTCCGAGTACAATTTAGCGTCCTGTAGCGATTTCTTGAAAAGAAACTGCTAACTCTGATCTAAAGAAACATTGAAAATACGGTTCAGTATTCAAGCGGAAGATTTTTTTTAAACCAAAGTTTTATACTTCCCAATTTAATGTTGGACATAACGCGACATCAACGATTGGGGTGGGTGGTAAAAGAATACGACTAGAATATAGAAGCTATAGGGCATGACAGTTTCTCAATTGGCACAATACATGCGAAGCGGGAATTACCTTGCCCGAGTCTTGGTAATACTAATTACAAGCATTTATATTTTTCAATAGCGGAAAAGAAACATCTAATTTAACTAAAAACCGTAAAGAGGAACGGATTATTCGATTTTTGTATACTACGATAGTTCGCAGGAAGATTACATTATTAAATTGTTTAAGAAGGGATATATCAATATTTGTATCAACTTCTACGACAATTCCCATTTTACATGAAAATTCAAGATTACTTTGATTTACTAGCAAAACCAATAAAATTTTTAACGCGTTCTTCTTAGAGAAACTGTAGGTGTAGTTTGGATATGTTAAATAGATGCCTTAAATCGGAAAAAGCTATTATGGGGAAACTATTTTAGAAATTATTCGTCCTACCAACATCGCGTTTCTGTCCCAATCTACACTGCCCGCTTACCACAGGGTGTCGTATTACAAGTATTTTGACTTCGATGGTGATCAGACATCAAAGTCAAGAATACCAAGAATTTCCGTAATTGTCTAATGACTGGCTAGCACAGTCATTGACAATTTTTTCCCACTAGCTAAAGTTCAGAAACCGACAAGCATTAAAAGTTGAATTAAGTTTTCATATAAGTTCTGAAAAATTTAAAGTCTATTTAAATAAAGTCTTCAAAATCATCCTCAACATACACCAATACTTCAGTAATGTTTGGATTTATATCGTACCATTCGATACCAAGGCAAAGCCGAAAAAAATGGCATCTCAACGAATAAGCCATTTCTCGCATTAGTTTTAAATTCTAATGGACCTCACAATTCCATGATTTTGCTTGATGCGAGACGCTACTTTTTAGCGCTTATTTTAGAATCCATTTAAATCGAGATCGAATTAAATTTGTTTAATTTCGGGAATTAAGCTCGGAAATTAAAATTTACAAGTATTCTACATAATTAAGTTTCACTGAAATGTAATATGCAATGACCGACTGAATGAGCTGGCGATTTAAATCATCCCAAAAACTTAAGTATGATTAAAATTTAAAAACTTCAGGTTAGTAAATAGAACTTCTCAACTAGAGCTCGCAAGTTAGGGTTTTTTTTTCCCAAGAGATGTTGAGCAGTTGAAAATAGTTATATTTAAACGTTTTATACAGGGAGGAATATTTAGTCGGATCCGTTGTGCATTTTTCTAAAAAGTCTCTACGAAGTACCACGGAAGGATTTTAAATATAGAAACATGAAAAAACCTGCGTACACGGTTTGAATTTAAATTCATTCTTCCATTATAACTATTAACCAGACAAGCTCAGTCTGCAAATGAATCTTCACTAGCAGAAACTGTTTGTTGCTTTCGTCTCGCATAAAGTTACGATGGAGAGAAACCGGTAAATATTTAATCCATTTTAGATTCAATTAAGAAATCAAGATGGTTATTTCGACATTAAGTTTATTGCCCCTATACTAGTTTAAGTTTCAAAATTAAGCATTTAGTTATTTCTCTCTTCTACGCGCGTCTGTTGAAGTCGCCTAATCTAACAATTCGTTTTATTTGAAGCGTTTTTGATCAGATGCTGGCCAGGCATCCTGATCAAAATACTTCGATAGAAGAAATGGAAGGCAGTCTAATAGCTTGCCGGCGTAACTATTATCCACCTTCAGTTAGAAAAGGAAAGCATTAAATTAACAGAATTTTTACTCGTTTACAAACTCGACTACCCGAGAAATGTCATTGGACTAAAAGTTTAGATAGCAAAAAAAAAAAAAAAAATAGTTATCTATGCAGAACACGAATTCATTCAAGATGGATAATTAACTTGTCTGGTTCAGACATTCTCCCATGAAAATTAATCGATTTAAACCAATCTTGCATTGCGGGGGCGTTAACTGCTTCAAAATAGTTACAGTTCAATATTCTAGAAGCGAATATTTGAATAAAGGTGAGCGGAGGAGATAAAAAGTACGCCATAAATTTATTAAAACGCAAAAATGGGCAACAGAATTTGCAGCAGTTTTAATTTACGTTAAATTAATATAATTTGAATACGAGAAGAAATTCTCTGTAAGGATAAGTTTGTTTTAAATAATTGCATCTAAGCGATATCCATTTTACTTATTGAAATACAAAGTGTTGGAAGTCATTAAATCCATTAGCGAGTTAAACTATCTCGAAGTAGGTTAAAGAGTAACTTACTGGTAAGCGTCGTCATTAGAAAAGGCTAATCAAACGATTTCAAATTACAAGAGTATGACCCCCCCTTCTAATTATCCGAATGTTTTCAGACTAACCCTGAATTGGCACTTTCGGTTCGTCTCGATTTACGTACTCGTTTTTTAAACGTTAATAATCCCAGATATGAAAACCTCTTTGAAAGATTACGTATACCAAGTTCTATGCTTCTTTGTCATTAAATCCAATTCAATTTAATAAGATTAATTTGGCCTTTGATGGCTAACAAAGTTATATTAAAAAGCTAAAATTTATAAAGTTGCGATTTAATCAAAAACTTCTATACCTTTCAATTAGAGCATTAAAGCTATTTCGGAATTTAAATACGGATCGAGTTTTAGCTATACGGTTCTAGCTAGATGTTAATCATATTTAAATTGAATTTAATATATTGATCTATACACGTATAGGAATCTATACACCATCCAGCCTAGAAGTGAATGTATATAATTTTAATGTGCTATTAAATTTAATACAGATGTCTACAATAACAAAACAAAGATTTTCCCACGAATAGACAAACAAAGCAAATATTACTCTGGACTTATTGATATACGCTATAACAATGCTTTCAGTCAAGAATACAATGTATTTCAGACAATGTATTTACATTTACCAACAGTTTCAAACTGTAGGAAACAAGTTAAATCTATTGTAAATTTAAGATGAACTTGCATTGTGTAACCTGGCAAGGGAACTTCAAATTCCGAGGTATCCAATATTCAAAGGACGAGACTAATGTTTTTAAACTGAAAAGTATAAAATTGCAAATCGTGGTTATATTCATTTTATTTACAGAAATGAGAACTGAATAGAAATTTGCTAATCGGAATCAAAAATTTGTTTAAGTTTTAAGCTAGACATTACTAAAATGTACCTATCAATGTACCTATCAAACGTCGAAATGTACCTATCGACGTTTAATCGAAATTTTAGACTCAAATGAAACGGATGATTGCAGTTTACGCAACGGCAACTAAAAACTAACTAATTGCATCCGATTGTCGCATGAATAAGGAATTTAGAATCCTTTTAAAATTTATGTCCATAAATAAAATCTGAAAGTTTCGACTCCATTCTATTCATTACAATTTTGCTTTCAATTAAGTTAACTGGCATATTTAAAGTTAAATTAAGTGTTCTTTAAAAACTTCAGAGACAAGACGTCAGAAAACTGCAGAAGAATGCTAGTTTATCAAGTGGTTTTCATTGAACATTCTATTCCAGCTTAACATTTTAACTTAAAGAAACTCGGAAGTATCTGAATTTAACTGGAACCAAGTTCTAAAACATTAGCAAGTTTTCTAACAAGTAATTTTGTCGCGCTTTATTCGAGATTCAAGACCAAGTTAAAAAGTGCTCGATTTAGAAGCGTAGTTTAGATGCTACAGAGGAGAAGAATTATTGAAAGAAATAGAATCCGAGAGCTCTAATTTTCTTGTTATTCTTCCATGTTAATCCAAGAAAGTTTAAGAATTAGCTTTCTAAAGATTGCATTGTTCTAAATAATGGGAGAGGATGCAATTGCATAAAAGGCGTTATTAATCCGATTTATTTTGAATGGTTGTATGTGATTAATATTTCCTTCGATATCTGACCCAAGCTTAAAAGCGATATTTAATTAAATATAAATGTTATTCTCGTAAAAGTTGAAATACAAGAGATTCTGCATTTATATCTTTTAAGCAAGTTTTTAAGGTCTCGCTACAGTACACGCGAATTTTCGAAACGGAAGAAATTTACAATTTTATTAAAAATTCCTACAGACATTTGCGAATGTTATGGAATTGCATACAATAGTTTAAATCTATCGTCAGTTAGACAACTTACCAAGATTAAAAGTAAACAAATTGCACTTGGCTAGCTCAAACTCTTCACGCATATCATCATCTTTCAATCCATCCTTCAGTACAATTACAATCTCATTCAATGCCCCATAATTTAGCGACCACTCCCTGCATTCTCTAAACCCATTGTTAACACGTCGAATACTGGTACCCCGGGGACCGATACTTTCCGATTAGACCGCCGGTCCCAAACAGCCTAGACGGAAAGTAAACAGGGACCAGCATATTACCCAACGTGTTAACCCCTAGATTAACTTCACCCAATCTCCAAACTTCATACACTCATAACCATCCATAATGAACCAGATAAGTGCAATTTGTACTTTTAATGCCGGCACCTGAAACTATCGATAACCAACCGAATTCGTGGAATGGTTGTTCCGCTTAAAGCCCTACTCTATACTTTGGTATAACTTTAGAAACTTAAAGCTCTTGATCGATACCCTTTATATTCTATTAAGTTTCTAAACGCAAGTTCCAGAAATGTACATGATAAAATTTTATTATATCACCTTTGCATTTTAAAATAATACTAGTTATTTTAGGACGAACCTCGTAATTATAAGCCGCGGTGATATGACAAGAACAACATCCAAGCCTACTCGATCAAATTTCAATTTTGTGGTTTAACCAATTGCCGTAAAAGATGCTAGCTTTTAAACATGTAGCGTTACCGATCTTGGAAATGCCTCGATATAGAAAACCTAATTTGGTTACGCATTTTATTGAATTAATCAGTTTTAGAGGTTAGGGTTCGAAAAACTACTGCATGCCTTTTAGAGAGTTAATATTAAGAGAAATAAATTTATCTAATGAAACTTTGCCATCATTCGAGTTTAATTTTATTTCACCATAACAAGCGAGCGCAATAGAGAATAAGGGATACGATATTAATATTAGGATGTTGTCAATACAAGAATTTCAGCATTAAGTTATTATAAACCAATATGAAGAAAAGGTTCCATAAATTCGTAAGAATTGGGGCTTAATTTACCGCTTTCGCTAACGCAATTAATCTAAAATAGCACACGCAACGCATTAGTATGCCTTCAACAACTCACAACTGGTGCAACAAATTTAAAATGCAGCTTTCATCCGTTCCATTCGAAGTGGGCTCCAAATAGCATAAAGAAAAGCTATAATGCTTAGATTTAAAAATTCGAAATCACTATTGCTAAATTGAAGTTCCCCTGCGTATTATTCGACAAGTACAGGACGATGGATTTGAAATTTAACTCTAAATGTATATACCGACAAGCAATTGTACAGATAAGATTCAGATAATTAATGGAGATAAAACATTCGAGTTCAGCTATTCGTCAACTCACACAGAAGTGGATGCTTTAAGATTTTCTTAATCTTCCAAGAATACACAAGTACTTCAATATTGAAAGTTTTACCATCTTGGACTAGTTAATCTTTTCAGTTGAAGAACGTTGTGGACTCGGCAAGATTCACGATTTCACCGAGATTAAAGCAAATTCGGATCCAGGTTTGTAGTCAAACGCAACCATTCGGATTGAGGGTCCTGAAAAAGTTTAGTTTGATAAATATAATGGAAGTGGAATAAATCATAAATTACGATAGTTTATGATAAGAAATGCCAAGAAGTCGAATTAAAGCAAGTAAAATATAGAAATATATCAGTAATGAAGTCAGATACTGACGTAGAAATGCTCGAACAGAAGAAATTTAAGTATTCTCTAACAATTTATAAAAATACGAGACATTTATTCACACTATTTACGTTTGTTATGCTGAAGTTACTTCAATATCAATATTAGCATTTTAAGTCGGATCGCTTTTGCTCTCCAATCTCGTTTCGTTTAGAGAAGACATTTTAGAAATTTTCAGCTTACAATGCTGCAAGTGGATTCTGAGCTCCTCAACATATGTGTACTCAGTTTATCCGATTCAGTACGAAGACAAGCTACACTTTAAATGAATAATGTCATTAAAAGATGTTACTGCATTAATCATTTATTAAAATTGAATCTCTTTGAATTAAATGTTTGTCCTTGTTTTTAAGCACTAATGCACAGAATGCCAGTGGTATTTGATAAGATCAAGCAAATTTGGAGAATAGGCTTAATATGCAAGGAAATGAATATCGGTTAATACCATTGACTTCAAATTCTAGTTCCGTTTTTAGCCGATTGCAATTCAGAATAACGGATTAAACTACTATTTCAATGTATTATAACTTTGAATTGCAGAATCTAAGTTTTTTTTTTTAAAAATTCACTAAATCCAGCTTATATGCTTTGGAAAAATAAGCCCACTCGACAAACTTTATAATATTTCTTAACATGGTTAAGTTTCTAAAAGAAATGCTTTTTGATATTAGCTATGTATACGATTCGTCTTGTACTGCTTACAAGCATTGCAGCTGGATTACTTGCATCGTATTTAACAATATGGACACCTATATTCATTCGTCTACAAGTTGTTTTTTTCTCGGAAGAAAGTCAACTTCAGGAAATTAAAATCTCACGGTATTCAAAATACAAAGTAAAATTCATGCTAGACGATATCCTTCCACAAATGTTATTAGCTTAAAACTGAACCTCTGTAGACAGCAAATGGCTTAAACTTAGCGAGTCTCGTGTTTTGCGTTTGTCAGAAAGTTGCTTAAACATTCAACCTCAACATGAAATACGACTTATTTCGTCATTACAAACCGACTCCCAAGATATTGAATTCAAATTTACATTTTAGTTTAGTTTAGTTTAAAATAATGGTTTATTATTCATTAAAAGTAGGTAAATAGTTTAAACGTTAGACTAGAGCAATATAAACTTCATAAAAGCTTACCGTTGAAAACTTCGCTTCCAGTTGGTAGACATTCCAAGGAAGAAATCAGCTTCAGTTCTGGAATCTTTCTGTAGTGGCTATCCTTTGAACTTCGATATAACCTGTAAAAGAAATTCTTTTAAGTTCCTGAAGGATTCCAAGTAGGTTTGTTTAATATTATTGAAAGTGTTAGCTAGTGTGCGTTGGTGCTCTAAAGAATAGATCTTTAGACTCAAAGCGAGTTTTGAAGTTCTAATTGAAATTTCAATTAAAAATTGTGCAGTATTCTTGTGCTATCACAAGATGATTTTTGAAAATAGTGCAGCACAAGGAAAGTTTAAGCATTTCAAAATCTTTCAATGATTCCGAATCTTCCATTTTAAATTTATGAAATACTTGAAGCCACTTTATGGAAAACATTCAATAACCGAATTCTAAACGTTCAATATTTTACACTCGCTTCTCCCATTATCATCGAAACAGGAAGATTGTTTACTTTCTCATGTTCAGTAGGTTTCGTCAGAAAGCACAAATCTAACTTCATTCTTTTATTAGGGAACCACCAGATAAAATCAATCCATAGTCTAATATTTCCAAATTGAATCTATTGACAAACTCGGGTGCACTTTTCCGACATTTGGTTGCATGCGAAAACTGTCATGCAAAACACAATGAGCAATTTAAATCTTGAAATAAGGCTTTACAAGTAAAATTGCGAAGTAATTTGGTTAAAAATTCTCTTTCAACAGTATCTCCAGCGAATCAACTGACGGCTAATATTAAAAATATGAGAATGCCGTTAACTTTGGAAGATGGATTCTCTAAAGGCAAGTTTACAAATATCAAAAGCTCGGCCATGATTAAACAAGATCGTAATCCAAGCAGAAAATTAGTAAAATATGGATCGCTTTCTAAAAAAGGGACGATTTCACCATTTCCATTGTAGCTGACAGATATCAATTCATTCTCAACTTGTTTAAGAGCTTTCTTAAGCTAAAAATTAAGTTTGAAGGAAAGTAAATAAAATTTCACACCTTCCAATATTTTTTTCATGCTTTAAATATGTAGCTAAACCATTTCTATAGGTTTTCTCCGCCAACTGCATCTAAACCAAACTGCACGAGATAATCAATTTCGAGAAATACTGGAAGATGAGAAAAATATCAACTTGAAGAATTAAAAGGCTCGACTCCATTTACCAAAATGGATTCATCTTTAAGGTGAACAATTTCCAGCAAGTGAAGTTTTCAGTAAGGTAATAATAAATTCTCCTACATTGAGATGAATCTAACTCGACCCATTTTTTAAAATTGTTTATTCATTTAGATGAGAAAAGAGACCTTTCAAAGACGGTTGATGGAGATTGTCCTTAATGGCTGAAGTTAATTTTAAGGGGAAGTCAAGAGAAGCTTCAAAATTCTCTTTATTTCCAAAAGTGTTTTAAAATTACTTTCATTAAAAATATAGAGTCGTAGTTTTAGTTTCTCACCTTGGCAGAAAATTCAAGAAACTTCCTTTAGCAGAAAGTCACAGGGCACGTCGTATAACTAGTTTCCCCAGTTGGGCTGTGCTTGGATGATAAATCGACAGGGATTTTAACGTAGAAGGCATCGTATTCTGAAATATTGAAAAGGCTTTGTGAGAAACATTTATGCGGTACAAGGTTTATTAACTCAAATTCGTCATTTGAGTAGCATTTAATTGCTTAATAACAAGAATCTTATTCTTCGTATCACTAAATTAGATCTGTTAAATACGAGAAGAGCACTATTAAAGCCGATTTAAAATAACTCGACATTGCATTGACACGAAGTTAAGTATTCAGAGGCAACCAGTTAATTAAAAAAGTAAATATTTATAATATGCAAATAGCTTAAAGATAATTAAATTTAAAGAACACCACTTACCAATAAGTCGGGAGGCTCGCTCTAACAGGTAAATAAGCCTCGCGACATTAGCGCCAACGGCTTAATATATGCAACTACATAGCGCATCCTATTTCATACTAGAATAAACACTGAGAAAAATGCATCACCCAAATAGACTGAGAAATATCACAAAGATAAAAATACATACCACGAGTAGTTTGTTTTAAAGTATCTCGAATGTCTCATAACCAATCAAAATCACCCGAATCGATATTATATCTGTCTCATCATTTGAAGTTCATTTGCATAAATCTAACCATTTGTTCGTTTTGGTGCCTTGATGGTATAGTGGATGATGCTTTGATTTAATAACAAAAGCTTAATGATTCGAAATGATTTCACAGGTTATATGTTTCTTCATATCGATGTGAGTTCCACAAGTCTTTCTGTGGTGCCTTTTTGTCATTTGACCATGTCTGAAATGCCCAGATTTACCCAAAATTTACTGTTGTATATTAATTTAAGTGCTAGGTTCAACCAACATAAATTTACTTTTCAAGTTCGCTAATGAATATGATAAGGCTCCATGGGCAAATTCATGATGAGACTTTAATCTTAAAGAAACTTTAAAAGGGTATGTTAATCTATTTCTCTAATCATAAGTGATTTTTTGTAATTTGTTAAAAGTTAATTACTTTGGTTGGTTTTGAGATTTTATGGGGCAACAGCCAATATAAAAAATACTGAGCCAAAGAAATTTAATCCTAGTTTAAAGTTTAATAAAAACTGTTTATATTAAAATGAAACAGAAATAACCATTAGTAAAATTATAAATTACAAAGGGGGTTCTAAAATTATGATATTGAGTTTAAATTAAGAAATAAAATTATATAGATTCGAAAAAGAAAAAAAAAGGTTCTCATGTCATTCCTGCCAAACAACAATGGTTGGTTTGGGCCATTAACCAAACGCTTATGTTCCAAAAACTCGTTTTATTTCAAAATGCAGCTGTTGCTTGGAAGAAAAACAAGCACTGAGTTTTTCAAATATTAATAGAATTTTAAGAACTTTATTTTTTAACTGATGCAAAAAGTGGATCACCTTCTAAATGCAGATTGCATTGACCATTTCTTATTCCTTTCTAGTTTTTATTTATTAATTTGTTTTAAATACGTATCTTATTATTTAATCTAATGCTTGAAGAAAGAAAGCCTACCAATTAAAATTGTCACGTTCATTATATTTTTATTCCAGCTCAGATATCGTCCAAGTCATCTAGCCGTGGTTCAAAATTGCGAGGTTCGTCCCAAAATATCCCTAGTTTTGCTTTAAAATGGGTGTTAATATAAGTAAACTAAACTTAATTAGAAGCATATGAAGGAAAACTTACAAAAAATTGACTTTTGTTAGGCCAGGCTTTGTTGAATCAGAAGCTATGCGCGACAATCAGAAATTCAGAAATAAAGCATTATATTCTATCTGAAAAACGGAGGAATTATAAAACCTGTAGATTTTAGAATAAGATTGACTGAAAGATTACACAAAAACAGAAGATATTTGTCATTAAAAAACTTCAGAACAATATCAAAAATGTGGCGAGAGTGAAGAAATTTGGGGTTGACAAGATTGATTTTTTGTCTTTAGTTGCTGTGACAGAAAAAAAAACTCTAGCAGAAAATGTGTGAAGCGCCATTTGAAAACAGATTCAAAAGGCCAAGGGGTATGACGACAAACACTGCTTGAATCTAGAATTTGCAAGGTGCGTTATTGTGAGTCCACGTTTTCAAATATGTCATATGCAATTTGATTTTTAAACTGTCCTTTTTTGTTGCATGAAATTACAGAGGATGAAATGCTCTAAATGGTGCATATTGCCATCTTTATCTCTTAAATCTTGCATCTATCTCTCCTTATAAATATTGGTTTATAGTTTTGCGAGATTCTGAAAATAAATATTAAGTCGGTTAAAATGGTCATTAGTGTGCCCCCGAGTTTATCGCCAATATGGCAACCCAATACAAAGCTCTTGTAGTAACCCTAATGATGTTTTGTTTACTTCTTCCTTCAATAGTTGAGTTGTACATGAGCTTCAACACTTTTCTGAAAACTTAAATCAAAAATAATAAAATAAAATCAATTAAATATTTTATTTTTGATCTGCATTATAATTAAGATTTTTATATAGTTAATAAGGAGTTTCAATTATATTTTTAATGCGAATATAAAATACGTATTCCTTTACTCGTTTTAAATGTTAGTATGCAATTTCACAAAATCGTCTGCTTTTTTTCTTTACGAAGTCGTCTGGTTTCTTTCTTTAAAAACCGTCTGCAATAGAATTATTCGCATTTCTCGTCATTCTTTCACAGCTCTATCGTTCGCTAGTTATTATGTCGGCAATTATTCAAGAGTGGATTCCATTCACCTGGGATGGAAAAAAACATTTCGAACCTGAGAAATGGTTGAAGGGTGATTGGATTAAATACTTCAAGTTTGTACATTATGTCTTTAAAATTTCCTATTAAATCCATTCTTTTTGCATCTTTGTCTTTCTCAATTATTTATTATTTACTGTTCATGTTATCCGCACATTCCTTATGTTCAATGTGCTAGCGAAGCTACTAGTTTCCCGCTCCCAGGCATAGCGAAGTCGTAGGATGTTTTTTTAATTTAAAAAAATTCTGCCCGGTGCCTTCAACAGATGCCTATGCCGGAGGCATCTGTTGAAGGCACCGGGCCTGAAAAAAAAATAATAAAAAGATAATGCTTATCGATTAAAAAAATCATTATTATATTGGGAAAAGTCGTAACCGTCACTAATCCATAAAAGTGTTTGTTTACAGTATCCGCCATCTTTATTGGCGACTTGGCATCCTTGGCGCGGCAAGGGGCACACTATAAGTAACCTTTACCATTAAGTCTATACTTTTAGTAAAAGATAATCAAAGGTTCTTTGCAATTTTGTATTTAATGCAATTATTATGTTTAGAAATTTTTCCAGAATGTATTTTATTATACTTGATAAGATTTTTTTAAATTTTTTTTATAACTAAATAGGATGTGTATGTACAAGATTGAGTTATCCACTAGATCCTAGCTTATGTGTATAAAAAATTTATTGATCTTAATTTTTTATTTGTATTTGTAAATCATTTCTTAACCATGAGTTTTGAAAACTTTTCGTTAAGTTCCGATTTGTGCAATCAGTCGAAAGTTGTTTCAGCCTTAAACACATTTATCTATTTTCCTTTATATATATATATATATATATATATCTAATATATAAAATTCTCGTGTCACAGTTTTCGTTGCCATACTCCTCCGAAACGGCTTGACCGATTTTGATGAAACTTTTTGTGCTTATCCGGTATCTATGAGAATCGGCCAACATCTATTTTTCATCCCGGAATATCAATTAGTTCAGGAGAAATTAATTAAAACCCCTTAATTTCTGTGAAATTAAAACCTGTAAAGTTACTTTCCGAGTGAAACCCGGCCTTCCGGAGAAGCGATCGCTCATGAGTACCTTTTCGTCCAGTAAAACCGCGTTTTTAAAATTGCCATCGTTACGCGTCCGTTCAACTTATACTCAATATCGCTGTGGAATCGGATGGACTTTTTATCGTAGACCACGGAGATATAATTTATTTTACGAAATGTCGACGCAAAAATTAAATATCGATTTTTTAAAAAAAGGTCCATTTTGGCGGGTTTATTTCTTGAACGGCCCTGTAAAATAGACGCTTAGCTGGAAAAATACAGAAAATATGTTTCCTGAAAGGCAATACGATATAGTATTCTGCAATATAATTTAAAAAATCGAATTTTTAAAACTGAATTTTTGACGAATTTTTTAACGAAGAGGCAAAATTTCGCTTTAATATTGAATTACGCCGAAACTTTTCAAGATAACTCAATCAAATTTTTTTTACATAAAATTCGATAAATTTTTCAAAATCGTGTGAAAGATTGAAAAAATCTGATAGAAAATTGCGCATTTAAAAATTATTTTGTCGTTTATTGGGTTTCCCTCTTCAACATTACAAATCTAATCCATTGATAAATAAAAATGAGACTAAATTTTTTTTGTATAATTTGGCATTGCTTTGGCACACCCTGATCAATTTTGAAAACAATCCTGCAAAAATTACGCGTCTTATGAATTCCAGTTTTTTCACCTCGCATACTTCACCAGAAAGTTGGGACACCAGTAATGCAACTACGAAACCTTCCTCCACCTAAATTATGCTATGACACCAGACTACGAATGACTAGACTTAATAAGTATGTAATCGAAGCTACGATTATTACTGGATGTGCTCAAGGAGTGTTGGTTTTAATAACCCGCAGTCCACTAATTCCGTCGGGCTATCCTTTTGAATTTAGAAGAGTGCAGTTTCCCGTAAAAGTTTGCTTTGCAATAACCGTTAATAAGTCACAAGGACAGAAATTAAAAGTAGCAGGGATCAATTTAAGAGGAGAATGTTTTTCAAACGGCCAATTTTATGTAGCTTTCTCCCGAGTCAGTTGGAAGATAGTTAAAATGACACTTTTCTTACTTTCCCGCCAAAAATCTTCATTTCCTTCCCCCCCCCCCCAGATCAACTGAGTAAGATAGCAGGAAGTCATAAATTATGATTTGTTTAGAAAGAAATACGCGAAGTCAGTAGGTTTTCATTCATAGATAACGGGATGTTTAAAAAAGAAAGAAAATAGTTGTTTTTATTATTAGACGGTATGAATATTTAATCTATGTCTGCTCGAAATAAAGTCTGGACATGAAAGAAAAAAAAGAAATAAAAGAAGGGTGTGTGTGTGTGTGTGTGTCACCATTAATTCCTCTGTGCGCGGTATTTTCCAAGCTGTTTTTAAACTTTCGCATCTCTTGAAAACCAATTGTGTCTTTATTTGTTTAGTGTGTTTACCTTTATGAAAATTTGAATCTCATTATTCTATAAAAACGTAGAATTTTAGACCTTTCCCTCCACCATTTAAGTTGTGGTGAATGCTATCCATATTATATACCAGCCAACATCTCTCGGACCGAAGTGCACTTTTGGCCCAACGGATTTGGTACTGGACTACTAACCGAAAGGTACGGAGTTCGGGCCTAGCGCTATTCGCTAAACATCCTAAAAAGTAAAATATCAATTCCGGGACAATCATTACTCGGATAGAAACAGAAAGATGAGTAGTACAATGAACAGAACATCTGAAGAAAATAATACTATAAATGAATTATATGATTATCAAAATTTATTTGGTTTAAAAATATTTTGGTGAAACACCTGTTATGAGACAAAGCCACATAAAATATTTTATGAAAATTTTAGCGAGCATTAATACTGGCGAACCGACTGGTCGCCGAAGGCGGCTAGTATATATATATATATATATTACTCTTCTCATTTTCAATTGTTAATAAAATAAGTTTTATTCATCCAAGCAAATATTTTAAAACTTTATTACCATTGACATTTGATGTTAATACAGTCTTTTCGAATTTATTAATTAATTAAAAACTATCTTTATCTCCAAAAATCTTCGTTTCCCCGCCTCCAAATAAGTAACGAATTCAGTTTGTCTTTCCCCCCACTAATGAGGTTAGGCTTAACGTGTTTTCGGCCATTTATTTTAAACAATTCTGTTTGTTAAAAAAATGTTTGATGCATTTAAATCTAAACATTGTTAGTTAATCGATTTTTCTTATTCATTTTGAAATGCTTTCGAATTAAAATAATACATAATAAATCAAATTAAAAATTTCTAATCTATATTGTGTTACCTCAACTAGTCTGGAAAATTCTAGCATTTTGAGTTGTCACAATTGGCTTTGAATCTTCAATTTTGCGTTGAAAATTCAATGATAGTATAATTTTTGATAAATTATTTACAGTAATTGTAATTGTTAACCCGGGATACCTGGTTGGAGGGGCATTGGATTCGCATCCCTTGGGCTTTGAGTTCGAACTTGCCTGCCGAAAACTCTCCATGTGTGGTGAACGTAAAATCTGTTGTGGTCAGAATGTTCTCCATGTGGCGAGTAATACCACTGGAGGTTCTGGGTCGGAGGAGATCGTTCACTGTTTCGGATCTAAATTACGATCTGTGGGTGAATGAATAAAATCCATGAATGAAGTCCGTTCCTTAAAAATGATTTGTGACGTGTGTGAGCTAGAAGTCAGAATTCACATAGTCACAGATTTCAGTCGGGAGCTCAGGGGTCCATATCCTCAAAGGCCACTGTACCCCTCCTTACGTTGCAAAGTGGAACCCGAGAACAACAACAACAACAATTGTAGTTATTTAATAAAAAGTAACTAAAATAAATTTTGTCCTAATAACCTAAGTATGAATTGGTTTTATATATTACTTGTTAGGTATCATTATCGTTACTTTGTAGTAATTTTATCGTTTATTACATATTTGTATGTGTCACTAATTTGGATGATTGAAAATTTTTCTAACATTTGAAAATAGATTCGAAAAAAAAAAATTAAATAATGAAAACAATTTTTTGTTTGATAAAAAAATAGCTAAAATTACAATAAGTTAAAAGTGATAAATAGCACTTTAATGTGAATGCAGAAAAAGGAAGAATATATACATTGAACAAAAAGAAATTTTTTGTCATTCGAAATGCACTAAAATGGAAACAATATACATATATATAAAAACAGTTAAAGTACATTTACTAAAATTCGCTCTAAAATATACTGGGTTGCTGCATAATTATCAGGCGTTCCTTTGAAGTGCTATATTTTAATAAAATCTTACAATATTTTGTAAATTTATGAATTAAAATATTCTTTTAGGCTATAAAAATGTGTGTCGATAACCACACTCATATTCGTCATATTACCACACTGAGGAAAGATGGAAAGTGGAGCTGTCCTTTCGCGATATCAAAGAACTTTTCGGTGAGGGGACAATCAGCGAAAAGTTGATGCAGAATGATTTGATGAATGATTTGCCCGCTTCGAATCTGGCGATACTAGCTTGGGAGATAAGCCAGGAAGAGACCCACCCTCGGATTTTGAGGTCCATTCACTATTGGCAGCCCTTAGAAGGAGACGAAATCTTGACAACTTAAAGGCTTTCAGACAACTTCACTGTGGACCTTTCTAACATCTTTCGTTTATTGAAATAAATGGTAACTATGCTCCAAATTAATCATTTAAAAATGTTACTGCTTAATTTTTATATTTTCTTTTTCATAATAAGTAGTGTTGAGAAATGCCCGATAGTATCGTATAAAACCGCCTGGTAATTATGCAGCAACCCGATAAGTAAGTACACCGAGTCAACATTTGGCAACATTTGGGGAGTTAGGTGTATGACATAAATTATAATCGTCAAATAATTCGATCTCGAGATATTGGCATATCTCCATGTTTTATACTGCTCTGAGTTCGCAAACGCACTTGTGGATAAATGTCTGTCTCTTTGTCGGTGGAGAAAGGAGAAAGGAGAACGTAAGAGAGAGGAACTTTATTTTGTGGCCGTTGCATCAAAATCTTAAATTTGAATCGATTATGAGTCAAATCTGAAGTTTGTCTATGAATAGGGATGGGATTTTGTTATTTTTTGGATTTGAAAAGGGATGGGATCTCAAACTAAAGTTGAGTTACCATAAAATTGTGAGCCTTGGATAATGTCGTGAGCATTACGAAAGCTCTGAATTTTGTATTCAAGACTTCATATTTAATTTTGTTCAGTTACTTAATCCGAATTCGAATTTTTGACCTTTTCTTCGCTCGCTTGAAATAAAAATTTGACGCCAATTATTTATTATAGAAACAAGATAGTTATAATTATTAATTGCGAATCGAATTTTATTAATTTCTTACTGCAACAAATTTATTTAATTGTTGTTTTATGAATCATCAAATTCATATACATGTTAATATAAAGGCCAATACAAGGTGAACACATATGATTAAATAAATTCAGCATTTTATATCGATCTATATATTAGAAACTAAATCTATGAAGTAAATTTTGTACTTTTATCTTTTTATGTTTTGTATTTATTGTGTTCTATACACGATCAACCAGCGAGCCAGCTAAATTTGAATTTCTTTCTTTCAAAATTTAATTTAAGTATTTTGATAAGTATTAAGTGTAATCACTTACTTAAAAATAACTGTTTAAAGGTAACTTACAAAATATCTTCTGTCTAGCACAATTAAAAAGAATAAATTCTTGTTTTTATGAACATCTGAAAAATAAAAATTCGTGAAAATCTCTAGTTTGGATTTTTTTTCTCTCCCGATTTTAGTGCTTTATGCAAACGAAGAAAAAGAAAGGAAAAATGGATTAGTGTCTTTTTACATTTTGTATTTATCGTGTTCATTTATACACGATCAATCAATCAGCCAGTCTAAATTTTAATTTATTTATTTTTTCAAAATTTAATTTAAATACACTGATTGCTGTGTAAAGGTAACTTACAAAATATCTCCTGTCTAGCTCAAACTAAAATTAAAAAAATCCTCTTTTTTTTAATGAAGATCTGAAAAATAAGATTTCGTCAACATCTCGAGTTTGGATTTTTTTCTCCCGATTATAGTGCTTTATGCAGACGAAGACAAAGAAAGGAATAACAGATTAATGCTCCTCTGGGTAGGGATTTAGTAGTGGAACAGCTTGGATAAGAAACCCAGGATTAAATTACACATTATTATAAATATTGGAAATAATGATAACAATCTGTGATGTTGTTGTAATATTGATTCTTTAAATCGTTATCAAGGAAATATAAGAAAGGAAAATTCTAATATATAATTGCCTTTGAAATTTTAATTTATTATTAATATTGCTATTTTTATTATAAATACTTTATTTTAAAAATATCGTTGACATTCTAACTAAAAAAATTTCACGTTATTATTTGTGTAATATTTTATATATTTCATAAGTTTTTATTTATTATTGTAGGTTGTTTTTAGAATTTTCAATCATTTACCATAAAGGGCAGATATACATGCAATTAAGGCCGATACATTGTCCCAGCTGAAAATTGCACAAATTCTCGTGTTTTTTAGGTAATACGAATAAAAAAAGATATTTTATAAAAATTGAAAGCAAAATTTTTTGGGCCGGAAAAAAATACTAAAACAAATTCCCGCTTAAATGTTTTCAGTATTTTATATCAGATATCAAAAAGATATTTTTCTACAATTCCATAATAAATATTTTTCTTTTTACAACGCCAACAAGAACACAAAATAGTTTAATAAATTACTATATGTCATAAAAATAATAACTATAGTTTTATGACACGTAAAGTTGATTTTTATTAGTCAATACTGAACGCGGATGTGTTTCAAGTAACGGTTGTTGTTTCAAGATTTGCTATTCTTTTTTTTTATTTCGGATTATAAGGGATGAAATGAATGTAATAGGTATTCGTTTAGATCAAAAAGTATCGTTTAAAATATGATTGCATTTTCAGAACCGGCTAATACTACGATGTTTGTAGTGTTTTTGGAATAGATTCTATTTCAACCTCAAAACTTTGAGCAGATTAGTGGCACGGTGGACAGAATAACATGGTAGTGTCCTACGATTTTTGCCGATCCCGTGTTCGAATCTTGAAGGAAATGAATAGATTTAGATAGTTTTTTTTTTACTTTTTTTAATGCCATTTTCAATTATTTTTTCTCATGCTATCTCCACAATTTCTATAAATTCACCCTCAATTCATATTTGAGGAAATAAAATTTACTTAGAAATATCAAAATATATAAATGAAATTTTAAGCGTCTGAGGATTGCAAATGCACAGTCATTTTCTATATTCTCAGAATTGTGCATTTAGACAAGAATTCCCTCTATTTACATTGGAATAAACATATTAAAAGTCCTAAACACTCGAACGCTCAAAGGTAAATGTGGCTTGTTGGACAGACTGACATGGTAGTGTCCCCTGATTTTTGTCGATACCGTGTTCGAATCTTGAAGAAAATGAATATATTTAGATTTTTTTTTTAACTTTTTTTATTGCCATTTTCATTTATTTTTTCTCATGCTATCTGTACAATTCTATAAATTCACCCTCATTTCACATTTCAGGAAATAAAATATACTTAGAAATATCAAATGTCTTATTTTATTCCTCATTACTCTTAAAGGCTGTTTTTCTATATTCCAAACTTAAAATTATGTATATTCAATCAATTTGTTTTAAAAACAAGTCACACATAAAACAAAGAAGTCATGCATTTATTTTAATGGAATGAATGCATCATTCTGAAACGACGCATGATTTTCAAGCATTTAATATTCATTAAAATAAGAACTGAAAAAAAATCACCTAAGATATCAAAAAATTTCTCATTGGCCTTTTCCTTTAAATTTTAGAATGCAAAAATCGCTGATGGCTCTTCATTAGGCAATTGGATCACAAATTATAAAATTCGAGATGCAATTTCTTTTTGGGAACACGATTTTCACCCTCTAGGGTTACACACGTATTTCGACGTAGCCGCAAGACGTCACGGCAAGCGCGCTGCACGTATTTTAACGTAGGCTAAGAAACGATGCTCTTTCGTTATGCATGGATAGTAACGTAGGAAGATGTCGGTTCTCCAAGAGTTGCCGACGCATTTTAACGTATTTCTTTCCCCCAACAAGTTTGAACATCTTGATGGATCGGAGGGGAGTAAACACGATGGATGTTTTACGACCATTTAAAAATGTCAAAGGAACTGAGGGCTCGAAGAGCTCTTTAGGGCAAAGGGTGTTTTGAATGGTGACGGCGTAAGAAAGGAACAAGATCCCGTTGAATAAAACAGGAACAAATTTTTTTCTCAAATTGTGTGTCCCATAAGCGTCTGTGTGTACTTAGATTTAATTTGTATTTAGTTTCAATAGTATTTCTTGGATAAAGCTTATTTGAACGAAATTTTGTTTTAAAGTTCCATTGAATTTTTATTCAGAATGCGGTTTTATGCTCTCTTGTGATTAAACATCGCACTGAAGCATCAGAAACTCAAAAGGAATATATTTGAAAAATTGCTATCAATATATAATTAATAAATTAAATATATTTCGCATTTACAATTAAACTATTTTTAAAATGCAAATTTATGTTTTTTACTCTAATCTCTACCTCCAATTATTTTTCTTCGCTCAAAGTAAACAGATGCGATTGAACTTTGTGTTTTAAAGTAGCCTAAATTTGGAAGAATATAATAAAGTATGCTGTTTTATTGTTTCTCTTTTCAGATTTATATTGTGTAATAGCATGAAATTATGTGTTCGATTTTTTATAATGCAACTACTTTTTAAAGCTGTATAATGAACGGAATGAAATAATCTCTTTCAAATTCATAAAAGAAACAATAAAAACATTTTTTAAAAAATTATTTATATCTGGGAAGTTTAGTTATTAATGCTTAGATATTTATTAATATTATTAACAATTATTATTTAACTTTTAATACTTGGTTATTGGTATTTATACCTTGATGTACATAAAAGATATAGCAAAATAAATTAAATTAAATGTTTGAAAAATTTTAACTGAATCCATTTTAAAAGTTTTGACTCTGTAAACTATCTTAACAAATTTTTTTAATAATTTATCAAAGAAGATACTTTTCTTAGATAAAACGGTAGATATATAAAATTTTTAAAAAAACTCAAAAATTCTGCATTTATTTTATAGTTTTTAAGCAATTTTTTCTTTGTTTTGCTAAAGAGACTTCTTCATTAGAGGCTAAAATCTGAATGGATAAATAACATAGCTTTTGAAAATTCTTGTGCAAAATGCAGCACAATTTTTAATGACATGATTTTAAGAACCTACTAATGGAAAATAATGCAAATAAAGGCTTCAATGTTGCGTGAACTATAAACTATTTATGAATATGGAAAAGTTTTAGAGTTCATAGCTATGGCTTGAAATCATAAACTGTTATTTACTAAGATCAAATAAATGAATTTGCATTACTTTACTCAAATTTTGGCAGGTGTTTCTTATGGAAGAAAACTTCATAAACTGCACACTTTGGTGTGGAACGATATTAAAAGTTGTCGGACCCAAACTTGAAAGCACTTTTTATCAAGATTTTATTTTTATTATTATTATTATTAAAAGTAATCTAAGGATTTACAATCATGATAAAGATCAATGGTAGTAATAATCTTCATATTTTCTCATATGTTTATGTAGTGTAGCGCTATCCGTATTTTTTAGTATATTTGAATAGAAGCAATTATGAATTTTGAATCTTTTATATTGGAGTGAAAATTCGATATTTTTGCAGTAAAGATGTCAAAGCAGCGTACCAAACTTCATTTATCTATTTTTTGTGTTTTGAAATAATTGCTCAAACCCTCACGGAAAGACTGGCTCATGGATAATCAATATTTTGACACATTATATTAAAAAAATTTAATACAAATCTACATTTTGATAATTTTGTACGATATGTATAATATATCTAGGTGTTTCCGTTTTGGAATATCATGTATACGCATACACGATTTTTACATACAGATTCAGGCATACAGATTTCCTATCAACTAGTTTCATCTAATATTTGACACAGGATTACATCTAACTTATTTACAATTAATTTAAGAGAATTGTAATATTTTTACTTACGAGAAAGAGAGAAATTAAAAATTTCACAAATTATTTGGCTGAAATGATTTCTAGTTAATGCTCTGCCTTTTTAATTCCGGCTATTGAATTCAGAAAAGCTTAAAAACTAGATTTAAAAAGATTCAGGGACTTAAAGTGTTTAAAAAAAAGGGATTAAGCCATATCCAATATGCTACATTGAACTGAAATTTGAGAAACAAATGTTTCTTTTAAGTCAATTATATAAATAATTACTTGTTTAGCAAATTTTCCAATTATTTTAACGTTTCTAAAAAACTGAATTTGTTAATGTACGTTATCATGTTTAATATAAAATAGTTATACATTTTCAGTTCTTATCCTGCTTTCTAATGTTATTTTAAAAGTTAGTTATTTAATTAAAGGTAGTGTTATTTTAAAAGTCAGTCATTTAGTCTCCATGCATGTTTCTTAAGTTCAGTGTTTAATTTGGTACTAAGTATGAATCAATTACTCAATCAAGTAAATTATTATTCTTCCTTTGTCTCTTGGAGATCTATTTGATAAACTATGACAATTAAGTATCAAACGTTGTGGATGGGTACGATTTGCTTTCTTTCAACATTTTATTTATTTCAATTCCTGCTGTTAGCTCACACTCCCCCTACATATATCTTGGTCAAATTTTCCATCGTTAATAAAATACTTTTTATTTATCCTATCAAGTACAAGTAACTTTTTTAAAACTTGTAGTGGGTGACATTTGATGTTAATACAGTTTTTTTCAAATATTAATTAATTAATTTTTTATTAATTAATTAAAAACTGACTTTCTCGTCAAAAATTCGACTACGTTTCTCCATCGCTAAATAAGTAACGAATTCAGTTTGTTTTCCCCCCACACCAATGAGATTAGGTTTAACATGTTTTCAGCAGATTATTTTGAACGATTGTGTTTCTTTTCGTAATGTTTGATGCAGTTAAAATAAACATTGTAAATTAATCAGTTTTTTCGACTCATTTTGAAGTACTTTCGAATTAAAATAATTGAGAATAACTACATTAGAAATTTCTAATCTGTATTGCACTACTCAACTGGTGTAGTAAAATCACGCATTTTGAGAAGTCAAAATTGGTTTTGAATAATCAATTGCAGTTGAAAATTCAATGTTAGTAGAAATTTTTGATCGATTATTTATAGTAATTGTAATTATCAGGTGGAGATAACCTGGTTGGTAGACGTTAGTTTCGCATCCCTTGGGCTGCAAGTTTGAACCTACTAACCGAAGTTTTTCCGTATGTGTGTGGTGAACGTTACATTTGTCGTGGTCACAAGTCCTCCATGTCGAAAGTGATGTTACAGTGAGTACTGGAGCAGAGGTGATCGTTCTCTGTTCTAGATCTAATTACGATCTATAGATGAATGAATGCAGTCCGTCCCATAAAAAGTGTTTTTGACGTGTGTGAGCTAGAAGTCAGACTTCTGGACTCGGGTGCTCAACGGTCCATACTCTCAAAATGTATCTCACCCCTCCTTCCGTTGTAAAGCGGAACACGAAAATAACAACGATTGTAATAATTTAATAAAAAGTAAAAATCCAGAAAGTAAAGAATCCAGCGCTCAACCAACCAGGTTATCCGGGAGACACCAGGCCCGGATAACCTGGTTGGTTGAGCGCTGGATTCGCATCTTTTCGGCTGCGAGTTCGAACCCGCCAGTTGAAGATTGTCATTTGTGGTTGTGAGACTGCCATCAACTTCATAAATTAGAAAGGGGGGAAAAGGAAACGAATAAACAGCAACGAACAAAATATAATAGTCCAACATCATATGTAGACAAGAAAATGGAAAATTGCCATTATTATAATCATTTAATAAAAAGTAACTAAAATAAAAAAAATTCCTTTGCTAACCTAAGAACGAATTAATTAAAAAAATTTTTTATATTACTTGTTTATAATCTTCTTTCTCTGAGTCTGAGAAACATGAATACCGAATATCTGCAACATGCGAATGACTTTGCATAAAAAACTTTGGAGACAAAACTTTACGAGTTCTATAATACGTGAAGTTAATAATTTACTGAAAGGAATATGAATTATGAGGCTTAACATAGTTAAATGAATATTATAATAAGGCATAACTATAGTTCATAAAATTTTAATTAATCTAATTTATGTTTTTAAATTATTCTGGTAAGTAATTTGTAAAAAAATCCAGTTCTTTCTGTTATATATATAATAAATTGACAATAGAAAGAGTCGGGAATTTATACTTGAGGTGGATTTCGTTTAATGATTTCTCTATGAGTCTATACTGCAACCATTAGTTTATACCTTTAAATCTTTTGTTCGGCATTTTTTTTACTACTGGTTTCTTTATATATACAACGTTATTAAGATTATTGAATTTGTGGATTTTAGTAATTTCATTTGTTGTTATTGTTGACTGGCGACGTATTTCCTTTTAAAATGTTTTCGTTCTATTACTTATTTTGGATTTTGCTGTTGAATTTTATATACATTTATCCTTACTGTGAATAGATAAAAATAAGGCAAAAAGAGGCTCCGCTTCGAAAATATTTAAAAAAGTATTACTACTTCTTTTATCAATACGGTTGTTATATAATTACATAAATTTGATGAAGTGTAATGCGTTTTCCTATATTAAATCCGACATCCTACACAATTGTGCAAAAGATTTCAACTCATTGTTATAACAGAGCATATTTCTTTCATGACCGAAAGTAATTGCTTAAACCGGTTATTGCTTCTAAATAAGGAATAGCTTACCTCTTATGCCAGTTTTCGAGAGTTTTCAAACTATGCTGGCTAATATTTGTAAAATTTATACATCACAACGTCACTGAAATAGCATTACCACTATCTCTTCATTAAATTCATTCACATAGATATTGTTACGTTTTTTTAGCGTAGCGGGTTCGGATTGATTGGACTTTGGATGAGGACAGCACAAACAAATTTTCTTACATCTATTTACAGTTATTTACAGGATAATTAATAAAGTAAAAATTTCAGATAAATACAATCCAGCAGTCAACAGTCAATTACAGCGTAAATTCAAGTCTTACGTACGATAAAAACAGACTGCAAAACAGCTATCGTATAGCACAGATACAGTAAATCGCAGCGAGCTCAATAACACAGCTTTAACTGCAAACGCAAACACAGCTCACAAATCCTTTAGATCAGCGAGACGCTTTTTATTTCAGAGCAAACTCTCAACTAACTAACTCACTCCGGCTACTCGTCCTTATATAGCCAAAAGAGCGCGTGCGCTGAATCTCGTGGAAATTCCCAAAACAACTCGCACAATCTAGCGGCTACTAGACTATTCCTTTCGCCAAACCAATCAAGCTGGCGCTAGGCTCTTCGCCAAACGTCGCCCTCTTTGGCGAGTTTTCGTGCCTTTCGCCAGCTTGTAACATTGCCCCCTCCTCAAGGACTGCACGTCCCGGGCAGTACAGACCCCGAGCAGAAGACACTCAAAAGTAACAATACCATACACACAACATTACAGACATAATCATTGAAAAAGAATTAACATAAAGAACACTATTTACAAATATACAGGTCATATTTACATAAATGAGGAAACCATGGTTTCAACTAAATATCACCATAATAAGGGGCTAGCCGGTCGTAATGTACTACTCTTGGTTTTCAGTTCGGTGACTTCCTTATTCGAACCACGACGTCATTCATTCTTTTCAGGACTGTATAAGGGCCTTCCCATGAAGACGGCAGCTTCGGAGAGAGTCCCTTTCGTCGAATCGGGTTCCAGAACCATACTTTATCACCTTCCTTGAATTCATGTCCGGTGGCTTTAGTGTCGTACCTGGTCTTCATCTTCTCCGTCGCTATTTTGATCCGATCTCGGGCAAACCTGTGCACGTCTTCTAAACGGGCCTGGAGGTCTTGAACATAATCCAAAGGCGAAGAAGGCGTATCCGGTGGACACCCAAACAGAAGATCACAGGGCAGTCGGAGTTCCCGTCCAAAGAGCATCTTGGATGGTGTGAAGCCAGTCGTTTCGTGAACAGCACTTCGATAAGCAAGCAGGAACAAGGATAGTTTCTGATCCCAATCTTGTTGGTTTTTCGAAACGAAAAGAGAGAGATTATTTAGAATCGTACGACTGAACCTCTCTACCATGCCGTCTGATTGGGGATGAAGAGGTGTTGTCTGAGTTTTGTCGATTCGAAGGTGTCTGCAGAGTCCTTGACATACAGCAGAAGTAAAATTTCTCCCTTGATCAGAGTGAAGCTGAAGAGGTGTTTCAAATCTGGAAATCCAGTTCTGAAGTAAGACTTCTGCATTCTTTCTTGCATGTCGTTTAATAAATCTTTCACCTCTTCTACTTTGGCAAATGGCAATCTTCTGTCGTTCTGTCGTATATGAGGATGATTTCCAGTATTTATTCGGTGTTGCGTTAACTTTGTTCTCCCGACATCATCGGATGTTTGGGAGAATAAGTCTTTAAATTCATCAATAACTCTTCCTGCAGCAACTCTTTGCTCTTCCTCCAATTCAGTGTCTTTAAGTAATTCCAGGCTCAAACAGTCGGAAGACTCCTTTGATGTTAAGTGGGAATTCTTCTCGATACAGGTAACTGGAGAGCATTTAGCTAGAACTTCACCCTTCTTAATTAATTTTGATTTATTACTAACATTGATAACCCTCACGGGTACATTCTTTTTCGAAAGATCTACAAGACTGGAGGCCACCATCGTCCCACTTGGAAGACTCCCGTCGCTGGAAAATTCAACAACACCAAACCGGAAATTCTCCGTTTCGCC
Organism: Argiope argentata; assembly: GCA_026289955.1. Taxonomy (NCBI): domain Eukaryota; kingdom Metazoa; phylum Arthropoda; class Arachnida; order Araneae; family Araneidae; genus Argiope; species Argiope argentata. The sequence goes on from JAOUZG010020148.1 coordinate 36,218, forward strand.
AGTAGATCCCTCTAAAATTATTTCTCTTCTAGCTGGGATGACAAAGTCTGTTGAAGCAACAATCTGATGTCATGTATTTACTCCTTCAGAACCTAAATGATGTGGAGTGCAGGGAGTTATTTTTAAAGTCAATTACAAAATCATATTTCTTCAGAAAGTCCAGTCCAAGTATAAAATCATCTGTAATTTCCGCTACATAAACAGCATGGTCATAAGTAGCATTTCCAAATCTTATCACAATATTCATTTTTCCAGTAATCGGGATTTTGTCACCAGTGACCGTTTGGAGGGTAACGCAGGGTGGTGTCCAGAGAATTTTCCTTCCGAGTTGTTCTGCAACATCTCTTCGCATGATGGTTACGTTGGCTCCTGTGTCAACGATCATTCGGCAGGGAGCTCCGTTGATGAAGGCTTCAACAAATAAACCATTTTCACCGCCGCCTCTGGAAGATATCTGTAAAACACCAAAATGGGGCCTTTCTTCATCTGGCAACCTCCGCCCCTCGAGACCGCCAAATTCTAGTTTTCCTGGTTGTTTTGAGAAGGGTCTTTAGCCCGTTTATCTAAGCGGGCTGAACAATTCCTTTGAACATGGCCCTCGTCGCCGCATTTCCAACATTTCACAGTTCTCTGGCCATGTTTGTTGGGCCTTTCATCTCCTTTCCGGATAAACTGGCAAATTGTTTTCACTATTTCAGTCAGATTTTGCATCGAAGAATCTGATTCATCTTGAACCGCAGCACCTCTTACTGAGTTGCGATTCCTCCGTGAAGCTTGCTGAGCGGCTTCAAATTTCATTGAGTAAACCAAAGCTGATTTCAAGTCCTTCAATTCAGCCATTCGAAGGGACTTTTGTATCTCTTGATCCCTCACACCGTCTATGAAATACTGTAGGGCCAGTGTTTCCCGTATCTCGGCAAGACAGTCGGAGAAGGCAAGATGGGAGAGCCTCTCTACATCTGCTGCAAGCTCTTGCAGGTTTTCATTCGATCGTTGTTGCCGGGTCTTTAATTGAAGACGGCTATAGTCCTTGAGGCATTTTTCTCCGAAGCGCAACTCCAGAGCGTTTGAAAGAGCTTCGAATTCTAGATGTTGATCTTCGAGAATAGTTCTCAATATATCTGCAGCTTCAGCCCGTAGTGATGCAGCCAATTGACGAGCCTTCGTGACTGGATCCCAACCATTGGCTTCTGCGACGATGGAGAATTGAGTCTTATAAACTTGCCAAGATGTTTTTCCGTCGTAAATGGACACTTTAATGCTTTATTTAGGAATAACATGTCCATGTTGAGATGTTTCGTGCTCTTGAACATTCAAGGATTGGTTTTCAGATTGTGGGCGTCAGGGTTGTGCTTATTTACGAAATTACGAAAATCATGAATTTTATTGCTAATGCCATTTGCATTCCAGTAGATTATGCATAAACTATTGAGATTGAATTTTAGCTACAAACAGTTTTTTCCTGTTTTTGCAGGGCCGCTAAGAGAATGGTTAATTTTTGCATTGGGTCATTTGTAGTTTTTAATTGCAATAATCCATTTATTAGGTTTGGATATTCGTTAAGGAACTTCTTAAGTTCGTTCATTTCTTCTAGCAGTAGCGCTATGTCACTAGGTCCTGTGTTTAGATTAGGTTGTGAAACGTGGCCGTCATGTGGCGCCATCTCCTGGCTTGGGGTAGCGTAAGTTTGCGTACCTGGTTCCCTGACTTGGCGGGGTGTAGTATGAAAGTGGCTTGCGGAACTGATATTTTCTTTTAGTAGTGACTTAGTTTTCTCGAAGTACCTGGCTCTATTGTTGGCTGGATTAGTGGTTTTGGGGAATCGAGGACAGCCTTTGTAAGAGGTTAAATGTCCTGGTTGATTGCAATTGATTCAGACGGGAGTTTCAATTCTTACATTTATTTTACACTGATTTGTCTCGTGAGGTTCGCCGCATTTTAAACAACGTGGGCTCATTCCACAGTTCCTAGCTGTATGATTAAATCTATTGCAGCGGCAGCACTGTGAGACCGAATTTTTTCCCTTATATGGTTCAGCAGTGACACTGAGATAGTTGATATTGTCTATTGCGAAAATCTTTTCCCCTTCTTTGGTCCTTTCTAATTCAACTAGATATAGTGGTAGGGGTTGCTTGGTCCTTAATTGCATCATTGCTGAGACTTTTATAACTGGTAATTGTTTTTCTCTGAGGTTTTCCGCTATTTCGTCAGTGGAGTATCTGGAGGGGAGACCTCTCAGTACTGCTTTTAAGGGGCGCATATGTTTAGGGGTAATGATGTATAATTCGTGTCCTTGATGCCTGAGAAAATCCGATATGGCTTGGTGCTGTTTTTCTGATGTGGGGAAAATGTTGACGTATTCGTTGCTGAATTTGTTTGTAGTTTTTCCATACTTAATTTGAATTTGTTCCAAGGTTTGTCCATACGCCTCTGAAAATCTGAGCATAATTGGGGGTATTTTGCATTCAGATTCATTATTATTGTCTTTAACGTTTTCATCAGTTTTTAAACCCTGAAACCTGTTTTGAATAGGTATTTCCTGAATTTTGTCATTTACAGCTACATTTTTGTTTTTTGCTATTTTCCTTTTGGAGGGAGACTGAAAATGCTCCGCCTGATCAATGGGTTGGGGGGGGGATTTACTTTTTTATTGCAATTTGCATCCTGACAACTAGAAAGATTTGCCAACTCACCCTGGTTGCGCTGTATCATGTCGTCAAGGACTTGCTTCTCGAATCGCAGTTCATCAAGCATGGGGTGGTTGTGGTCGTTTAGCTGGCGCACAATTTGCATGTATGTTTTGTCGACTACATCTAGTCGAACTCTATGCATGAAGATCACTTCATCAATCTTTGATTTTTTGGTGCAGTTGCCGCAGGTAAAGGGGGTATCCTGGGGTGTATCCTTGACATCTTGGTGGTCAATCATCATTTCAGAACTACTATCGATACATATTCTCTTACTCGGCTCCCCGTTTCCTTCCATAACTGCTCCTAAAAAGGACGAGTCGGGCGTGGGAGGATTTGCTTCTATCGTCGATGTAATTGCGTTTGCTAGGTGTGGCGGAGCTGGAGGGAACACATCCATCCAGTTCAAAACCTTTTTCACCAATAAATTACAGCAAATAGCACTGTTCGTGAAGATTTGCAATAAAAGTCGCAAAAAATTTCAAAATGGCGGCGTAAAAAGAACTCACTCACTCACCAATTTATAAATAACTGGAACTAACTGACTCAACTAACTCACTCACTCCGGCTACTCGTCCTTATATAGCCAAAAAAGCGCGTGCGCTGAATCTCGTGGAAATTCTCAAAACAACTCGCACAATCTAGCGGCTACTAGACTATTCCTTTCGCCAAACCGATCAAGCTGGCGCTAGGCTCTTCGCCAAACGTCGCCCTCTTTGGCGAGTTTTCGTGCCGCCCGCACGCTTGTAACAATATATTGGTAATCTTATCATGTCTATGGAGTTAATCCACAAAAGTAACCTTTTCTTGTAAGCAAATTTCAAATACGGTTCTAAAACATTGAATTTTCTTAATTAATTTGTGGAACCGTTGGGGATTCCTACTAAACTTAGATGCTTATTCCTTTATTGAATCCATCGGCATGAATAATTATTAAAAAAAATTTCAATGATTGTTATCTCCACTACCAGCGGTCATTAATAAGAGAAAGAAAAGGGTATGTTGCAAAGTTACGTAAGTGAAAATATGTTTTACAAGTTTAATTTCAAATATTTATGACACCAATTACTTTTCAACGGTTTTATAAAAAGATGTAATGTAAGGTACAACTGAAACTTTTGTGAATTACCTTGCTTGATAAAACTAGTAAATATAGCAATAAATAATTAGTGTTTTCTTTTACAGAATGGACGAAAATTAGAAAATTAATTTATGTTCATTGTATTTTTTTAAGAATACTAAACATTATAAACGCACCGAAATTTATGAGGAATAAAATATATTGCAGTATAATATTTAAAAGGAATCAATCGTTTGTTTATCCAAGCTGTCTTTTATTATTTTTGAAGGTAGCAATTTCATTGGATGTGTACTCAAAATAATGGGAAAAAATGAAAGAAAAATCGAAAAAAATGTTGATAATTTTTATAAATTTCACAAACACTTTAAAATCACTAGAATATTCTATAATTTGAAAAATAAATTTTTAATAAAGACATTTATTCTTTATTTACTTTGGTATATTTCACGATGTTTAAACTTTAAAATTTCCTTATTTTGAAGCATTCAAGAGCGGAGATGCCATAATTTTTTTTAAATAAAAAGCAATGATTACAAACAATATTGAGTTTTGATAAAATTGCTATGGGGTATTTAAGAACTCGGATCATAAGTACATTAGTAGCTAATTATATTTCTAGAATTATGCTTTTTTTTTCAGATATCTAATCAATTTGTTGATTTGTATCTCTTATTATAATAGAATATGATGCCCGTTCTTCTAAAAAAAATAATTTGTTATATATTGTTATTTATATGTATCTGATTAACTGAACTATCCGTGTTTAGTTCTAATTCTAGAAAAATGCTACTTTATTACAACTATTGATTGCTCGGTGCAAAATAATTTATTTGGAAAAATAATAAAAGGATATGAATACAATTTTAATCCTTCATTAATTGCTAATTTTGAAAATATATGTATAATAAGACTGAATGTATGATGAAAGTTTCTGTACTTAATATATTCAGCAAAAATTAACTGAAATCCTATCTGTTTATATTTACACTGTGTAACAGTTTAGAAAGTGCTATCAGCAATCGGGATTAAAAAGCAACCTATACACTATTCCTAGAAACCATCCGACGTTTGTAGCCGTTCAAAATAAACGAAAGCAATAAAATTTGGCATGAATGGGCGGTAATTTGCTGATACCCTAGGCTAGCTGACCTCCCATGAAGAACGGGAGGGGAAAGAAAGAAACCCTTGAACGCTTGCTGTGCATCTCTTCTGTAAAACTGACACGCTTCCACGACAGAAAACTAATCCCGCTTCCTTCACTTTACAGAAGTTTCACTCGTAGAATGGAAACGCCCAGATGGTTAATCCAATTGGCCATTATCGGAATCTTTATTATTGCTAGTATATTAGTATTAATATATTTTTATCAAGATTTTTTAAATAAATAATATTTTATGGTGCGATCGTAGTTCAACCCCCTGCTTGGCGCGCTTTTCAAAAATCGCCAACCACGATCTAGGGTTGGTATAATAGGAATCTAGGGTTGGTATAATAGGAAAACCATAAAGTTGCCATCTTTGGAGAATTACCGCCAACTTGGCGAAGAAGGGGGTTAAACTACTAATCACCCATTTTATTTTTGAAGCTTTGATTTACAATATCGCACTATAGCAAAAATAGCCAAATAAATTGAATAGTTTCTCTAGACCCAAATCAATGTTTACTTATTTTATACTTCAAAATATAGAATTTCATCCACCCAAGATACCATGCGACATTGAAGAAACAAACTAAAATTTGTATTTCGTCGTAATTTTATTTATTTATTTCCTTCAAAATGAGAGAGTCACCAGAAACTCCCTAACAAATATTAGGCAATTAAATTTCAGTCTTGTTAAGAAATTGAACCCTTAATACTTTAGAAATAAATAAAATTAAGTTAATGGAATATTTTTTCGCCTTTTATTTTAATTTATATTAAGCCCATGCAGGAATGGAAGTTATCATCAATTTTAGTAAATGTTCCATTATATTTATAATCAAATTGAAAAAAAATTTGAGTAAAATACAAGAATTTGATATCAACTAAATGAATAAATCTTAACCAAATTCAATGAAAGATTTTATAATTTGTTTAAATAGATACATATCGCATTTCATGAAAATCTATTATCTTTTTAGAATTTAAATTAGGAATTTATAGACCATGATTCAAAGCTTGATTTCAATGTATTTGTCACCCTTAAATGGTTTTGCGAACATTTCATCCTACCTATTAAATCTTGGGAGACGACGTTAATGAAGTATAATTTTATTCTTTCATCTAAGTAAGCGTTACAAATATATAAGTAGTTTTAGAACAACAACAAAATGGGTGATGCCACCCAAGCCAAAGAAAATGATGTTAAATGGTTTGTTTGCTTGCTTGCTTGCCGCAACACTACCCATGGAGAAATTTTAAGATAGAAAATAATTTGTTACTAGAAGTAAATATATTTAATGCAGGTGTAAATTAATCAAAACAATTCAAAATTTTATTTTTTCAATTACACACCTATTAACTTATTTTACACTTGTTAATCCTAAAACTGAAAAATGCATTCGATATTATCATAATAAAGCGAAGGCGAAAAAGGATTAAGAAACAAAAAAAAGTAAGCAAAAATAGTAATACAAATTCAGAAAACACTCTCTGAAGTGGGGAATACCTGATAACAGTTTTTTCCAATTTTTGGAATGAGCTCCCTTTTTCATATCACGAAACGCTCATAGTTTCAACCGCACATATCACTGCAGGTTTAACAACAGACAACATTTTTCTTGCATTATAATCTTTGTAAAGCCTTTTCGGCAGATTCCTTTTATTTGTTTATTGAGTTTTGTTTAACTTGCTTGCTTCTCCGCTAGAGATGCTGCTATCTCATTAAAACCAGAATAGTCTTCTTAAAGTAGGCATACGTTATTTTCTTAGAAATAGGAGACACCGTTTTGACTTTAAAAGTCCTTTTCGATCACCTTGAATATATTTTATTAAAGAAATAACACCGTCTAATAATCAATACACATAAATCAGTGAAATTTATATCAATCAATCAACATCTATATAGCCCCAATTTGTATATTGAGAGAAATGCAGCATCATGTTTAAAAGCGTTAGAAATATCATGAGGTATGATTAAAAATTGACACAAGAATAAGCATATTTCGAAAAAGGAAACTGAAAATCTTATCTAACCAACCAATAAGTATACCTGGTCCAACAATGAAAAGCTGGAGACGGAAAAATAAATTTCCAGTTTCATTTATTTTTTCTCATTTGTTCAGCACTGAAAGCGTAATTTTTAAGGTAAAAAATTAAATTTATAATTGTCTGTGTGTTTCATGTGTACTTTTATCATTTCAGCTGAATGTAGTAGGAAAATTATGTATTCTCAGCATATAGATGACGCTCAAAACTAACAAGGACCATTTGTCCTCCTCTTGTTTCAAAGTTTTCACATATTATTATATTTTTTTTTTTAAAAAGGGATGCATTGGGGGGAGGGTTCTACAGGTTTATTGAGATGAAATAGTTGATAATTTTAAGTCAAATGGGCCTATTAACCAAGTACAGAAGAGTATTATTTATATGTTCCGTTTCTTTGAACTATTTAGTTATTAAATATGGCAATCATCCCATTCCTAGGGAATGCCAGACAAAACAAAATCTAGCAGTGGTGTTGAAAATGGATTAATGTTTTTATTTATTTATTTTTAGAATGGCAACACTATTTTTAAAAAATTTTTGGTGTTGTTTCGTTTTGCTGATAGCAGCTCGGTATTAAATACTTTGATGAATTAAATTCGGCTGAATGTTGGAATTAGGGAATTGTTTTTCTTTTTAATTTAGAATGAGAGAGGAAACGAGGATTTTCCCATCGGCAGCTTTTCGGATTAATAATGAAATGTTTCTCACAAAGAAATAATCGCTCTCATTTTGTGAAATATTGTATCATTTGTAATTAATATTTCATTTCTAAATTGTAATGTTGCAGATATCGCTCAAGGCATACAGCTTCAGCAAATATCTTGATCATTGGAATTAAAAGTTAATGAATGTATAGATTTAAAAAAATCGAAAGTATTCCGAAAATTTATTAATGAAAAAATGAACCCAACTTCATCATTAAAAATGAAAATAAAAATTTAACATTTTAAGAAGAAAAATTTATTTTTCACTATCTGGCTTGGTGAGCTGTCGGTGCACTGAGAAGGTAACTATGTTAGATCCCAGTTCAATCCATTTTTTAAGCAAATTTCCCTCAATGAAATATCTTAATTCTTAAAAAATGTTACAGAAAACAGCTTTTACTAATAATCTTACACAGGCTTATTGAACCTCCTGCCTAGAGTCCTGTTCCATAATATGGCAGTACCCTTATAAACTGCAAAAGTTGAAGCAGAACAATTCTTCCGACAAGGAAAATCCATGCGATTTAATATGTAACGGAACAACAAAAATGACTTCATTTTTATTACTAGAATTTAACATATACTATTAAAAAATTTAAAAAAAAAAACTTCATTCACATTTTTTGAAAAGGTGAAAATGTACATAAATTTATGCATTTCCTTTTTCCATATTACTAAATTTGCATTTCTCTTCAATTTCTTTCGAAATTTATTTGAAGAAAATCTATGTATGTTTAAGTGTTCATATGATCATTAAAAGTAAAATAAAATTGAGGACTTTTATATAGAATTCCAAGCACAGTTCACCTCAAAATAATACATACATGAAAAATTTTCCAAAAATAATTTAAATATGTAATTATCTATCAGTTTAAATATTCCAGTTTGTCCAAAACCTATGTTTAAAAAGTATAAGAACGATTTTTGGTATTTGTTTTAACCACATCTGTTTATCTGTATCGAAATTGTATTTCATTTAAACGAAACAAAGTGTTCAAAGGATACGTCCGGTTTTCCTCTTCATACTACAAGCATGAAATTGTATCATATTTCTTCATCCTCCTGAATCGTAGACCCTTAGGATGTCGACGGAAATATATTCTTCTCATACTCGATGTAGTCAGCGTAAAGAAGCCCTGATGCCTGCCGACTTTGCTATGGTTTTCGAAGCTTTGCTTTTCCCCCTTCCTATTCTTCGCTATTTATGCGGCGTATATAAACTCCTCTGATGAGAGCAGAAAACACGATTCTGTATGAAAAATTTTAGAAGAGAATACTAAGTTAATATAGGAGAATTTGGTTCACATAAAAGTATATGTGAAAATTCTTTTCTCCCTCCATCTCTCTATTTCTCTATTTCCCTTTCTCTTTCCGCTTGAATACGTTCCGCTTGAATATTTTCTTTAATATTGCATATTGTTGCACTCATATCCATAAAGGAAGAATAATGCACGTTCAGGAAAAGAAAGAAGCAGAAGCAAAACAAATGTGACTTATTTGTAAAGCATATTTATTAAACAAAAGGTAAAGAGAAAAAAAGATACTGTATGTTTGATTTCATTAATAAAAATTACGATTTTTTGCTCCCTGGAACAAATTAAAAAATATATTTACAAAACCAATATTAAATGGTTAGTATGATGGTTAACACGTAGTATCAAATTAATGATCTGATCTTAGAGAATATCACACTGCTCATCAAGCAATGTTTTCTGAAGTTCCCGTAGACATGTAGGAGGGAGTTGAAGGGTTGGAACTCGTCGCTCAAACATGTCTCGAACATGCTCTACTCGATTGAAGTCTGGTAACAATGTTGGCCAATCCATATGGGGGATATTCTCAGATAGAAAATATTCGTTTACGATGTTTTCACGATGTGGATGGGTGTTGTTATCCATAAAGAACAATTCTGCGCCCATAGCACCCCGAAACAATTGTACATGTTGTTTCCTGAATGGCGCCCCGATAGATTTGGTGTGTCATGGTTCTAGTTTAAACATGCAGATCAGTTCTGGAACAAAGAATAACTGCCTCCAAAACGAGCAATTCTGCACCACCGTAACGATTTCGTTTAATAATGATCTCGAAGTGGTAACGGGTACCTGGCGCTCTCCATATGAAAGTGCGGCGAGAGTCAGATTGCAAGCCAAATCTGTACTCGTCAGAAAACATCACACAAGCCTACTGTTGCGGTTTCCAGAAAGCATTCTCTCTACTCCAGGTTAATCGCAGACGGCAGTGAGCTGCAGCAAGTAGAACACATTGGACAGGCCTGTGAGCATACTGACCAATCTGCCCTAAGCGTATGTACATGGTCTACCTTGAAACTGTCTGATCAGGGGCTGAAGAGATCTGACGAGACAGGTCTAATGCTGTGCACTCGCTGTTTTGTTGACAGTAACTGTCAAATAGCGGTCCTCATTTGGGCGTGGTGATATTACGTTTGTAAGTATTAAGAGGACATTAAATGAAGCTGTCCCTCTGGTGTAATGCCTATTTATGAAATGAAGAACACATGAATCACTTAATACCACATGAGCAGGAGTTGGATGAAAGTGGCATTGCATGATATTTTGAATCAACATCCCGATAGGGTTCAAAGGAATGTATGTGTACATGTCCATGCATTTCTTATTCTTTCAAACCAATTTTCCTTGAATTTTATATAAAGAAATCTTGAGCAAAATGATTTTAGAAATTTTTGGTTGCAAAATGATGAATTTTAAGATTGTGCATATATAAATAAGCGTCTTATGAGTCTATCTACATTTTACATATTTATATAAGGGATTTTTTAAAAGATATTTTGACATATCTTCTCATATTAAAGTAATAAAAAACTGACTCTTACATCTTTAACGGGCTGTTTAAGCGTTCACAGGAATTGTATTTGAAAAAGATCCTTTATGAATATCAAAATTTTAGTTCAAATGCTATATTGAAGATAGAAATTCTTAATCACTAAATTTCATATGTCATATCAAGCTTCAGGAAAAAATATATTATTCTGTTTAAGAAATATCTACCAGTTACTGTCAACAATATTTTAATCAATTAGAATTCATTTTCAATTCTAATTTGCTTTGTTGTTGTTGACGAACTGCAACATAAAATTGATAAGTTTTAGAAACAGTGAGAGGTATTATTTACTTAAAAATACCTATTTTTGAATAACTGGAACTTCTTTCTTTTCCTTCTTAAATTAGTAACTAAATTTAAAGAATCTACTTGTGTAGCACCGATCGCCGCGCTACCATTGAAAGAATCAGTATTTACATATATTAAAGAGATCTAATGATGATTTAGATCCATTTTATAGAAATTTTATAGAAAGAAAGTATAAAGTGTCCAATTGTTTCTTTTTCCCGAATTTCCCAATATTTTAAACTTAATTTGGATGGAATATAAATATTCTCTACGTACACTTCTTCGATTAGTCAATAGATGGAGCTAAAGCCATAAAAAATAAATCGCTTTCAAACATATATGTTTTATGTTTTCTTATATTGAGAAAAAAGATTCATCTAAAATATAGTTTATATACATAAGTTTCAATTAAAAACGGAATCTATTTTCTTTGAAATTTCAAAAAAAAAAATGATGAAGATTATTAATGTCACCAAACATAAAAGAGGAAGCAACACAGTTATCTTTGTAGATTGAGAATCGATACGTCATTCTTAGCTGCAAAAGCAATCTTCCTCTACTTTGACAACATTAAAAAAATGCTTTTTTTCGGGGGGGGGAGGGTTGTTTTCAGCGTCATCTATCTTTTCTGTGTTTAATGCGGAATTTCGAATACAACGTAGCTGAAGAATTGGAAAGAATAAGAAATCCATCTACACATTTCTCCAAAACTTTGAAATACAAAAGCGAAGGGCAGAAGGCTTATTAAGCTGGGTTTTTTTTTGTAATTTTCTGTTGTTATTTAAGTACTATCGCGTCCATTCAGCTGTTGTGTACATCATCGATTGCCGGTTTCGCATTTTGAAACCGGACTAGTATAATTGCCGGAGAGAGCGGTCTACACTCAGCATAATAAGCACCTCTATCCTTACGCTGATTAATGTCCACCATTTGTACGGGGGGTTACAGCTCATTGGGACCGCAGGTCCCACCATCTGTAAGTCTAGAAAATTTGGGCTTTGATACTTTTGGAAATTTTCCTATTGAGTTATAGAGTGCATCAGTAGTTTAGGATTGTGTGGTAATTAAATTTGATTTCCAACAGTAAACTGTTTGATAATAATTAAATATTTATATATAATAAGTAAATAAAAAGTAAATTCTTTTTACTTAAAAAATACATAAATAATAATAAAAAAAATAAACTTTAGGAGTGGGCGGAATGCCTAGAGGTTAAGTGAGCACCTGGGTCTCCGCTTATTTGCTTGATCTTTAATATCATATCGCGGGAGAATTGTGAGTGTGTGGTTGTCAATATTAATGATACTGTCATAAAAGTTTTTTGCTAATTTATTCATAAATTCTTTTATTGGGGGAATGTTCAGGGCTTTTATTATTTCTCTATTACGGTGGAACCATCTGGCTGAAGCAATCATTCTGAGAGTTTTATTTCCAAGGGCTACTATTTTTTGTAGGTTTGAACTAGCTGTTGCCGCCCAGATTGGACACGCATAGGTCAAAATTGGTCTTAAGTATGCCAGGTATATTAGCACTTTGCCTTCGAGAGAAAGCCTAGAGTTCCTGCAAATTAGAGGGTATTGTGCCCTAAAAGCCTTATTGAATTTTTCTCGCGTTTTGCTTATGTGCGCTCTGTAGTTTAGGTTCCTATCCATTGTGATGCCGAGGTATTTCACTTCCTTTTGCCATTCGATTTCTGTGTTGTATATTTTGATTTTGGGCCAGTTATTTATTCTTTTGAAGAATAGTATTGCTTCCGTTTTTTCCACATTTAATTGCATTTTCCATCTGTTCAGCCACCTTTCTAGGTTTGTTAGGTAAATTTGGAGCGGGGTTATTGCTTTGGCTGGGGTTTGTCCTTGCGCAAGTATAACAGTATCGTCAGCGTATAGACTTGACATGATATTATTTTGTTGGGGGATGTCATTCAAGTATAGTAGGAAAATCACAGGGGCAAGAATACCGCGACGCTGATTAATGTCGTAAAAATTCGTAATATAGCTTTCAAAAATCTATATGTATTTCTTCTAGCGGTATATTAATGAAAACTCTTTTTTCTCTTGCATTTGCAATTCCTTCCTTATTACATTATACATTATTAAACTTTAAGCAAAATTTTACGTTATGAGACACATTTCTAATGATTTCTTGTAATAATGGTTCCGTAAAACGTATACATTAATTTTTAGTGGTAAATTAAAAGAAAATGTAACGCAAATTTTTTAAAAACTTGTTATAGTTGCTCACCTGCCCCTTTCCTGTATAATTTTCTCATATCATTTGGAATATTTCATTCAAGAGATGTCGCTGCAAATTGTTATTGAAGGTCCCCCCCAACCCCAATTTTTCCCCTTCAGTTTATAAAAACTCTTGACTTAAATAAATAGTGAAGAGCCACACAAAATAAAATAAATGGGAATGTTGGGAAAATGAATTGGATGAAGTAGCAGTTTGTACAGGAATCCCTAATATATCCGCTCTTGTGACATCTTTATCCGTAATCGAAGCGATTTGTTTGTAAAAAATAATAAATAAAAACATTGGAAGGAAATAAATGAATAATTAAATTAACGAATATTAAATTGAATTAAAAATTAATGAAATTTGTTAATAAAATATCAAGTGAGTAGATAATCCACTTTTATTATGAATAGGTTAAACTGACAGATGGATCTTTTCTTTGAATACTTATAGCAATTCTAAAGGCACAGTATCCGCTATTAAATATTGTAATGCCATAAAATGAAGTTTCATAATGGTTAATATTTATTTACTTCAGTAATTATTTGGGTTATATAACAATGTAAAATTTCGATAACAATATTTTTAATTAAACTGAATTATATTATTTCGAATTTTTGAAAAGTAATGACAATGTACGATGTGACAGTGACGGGTAGGAGTTAATTGACTGTTCGGAAGGATGTAATATTTCAATTCGGAAATAAATGAGCTCTTCCGATTTAAATATATCATTAAAGATTGTGATATTGATGAATGTATCAATCTTATATTTTCAGTAGATTAATGTAATGGTGTTAAAAGCGTAACATCGAATCGTTGTTTTTTAAAGAATTTGAATAGAAAAATTGTGTTCAAAATTTATTGTTAGGCATGTTTAGAAAGTAATTTACTGAGTTCGTAATGAAACTGCCGATAAAAGAAGTTCCAAAAGTATGTAAAAATAATATAAATTTCATGAATGAAGAAGATTGCAGATAATATTTCAGAAAAATAATATTTTTACAATCTCACTTTGACTACCAACAAATAATAGGCGTCATCAATCAGCTGAGTGTAAATATTTACAAAATTGATCACAACATCCATCTCAAATCGGAATATGCATAACTTAAAAGCGAAAGATTGAAAACTTGCTAAATAGTAATCATTTTTATTGTCCTGAAAGGTTTTCTTGATGAAACGTCAAGAATGACAGAACTTTTTTCCCGAATCGTAATTGAAGCCAGTTTAGTAGTATTGCCTTAAATTGTGATCTACACACAATTTCAAAAGTGCTTCAAATCCTAAGCTAGATATGGTAGGAAAAAAAGGCAGTTCGTGAGTTAGTAAAGAAAGATTAAAAATTATAATGGTAAGTCAATAAAAAAAATTTTCATGTTTTTCAAACAGTTCCCATATCTATTTATTGTATACTTCTTTCTTATATTCATGGTATTCGTTAATCAAACGCCATTTTCTCATTTGACAAAAATTATCGAACTAGATAAATAATGAAGGGTTAAAAAGAAAAATAATTCAATATGAATAATAATAATACAACTGAATAGGGTGCATTCAATACCTTTTATAATCTTCTTAGATTTACAATTGCAATTTGCGAGAAAAAACAAACAAAAATTAATGAAAAGTATGAAATAATAATTTTTTATTTAAAACAATTATTGTTTATATGTAGAAAATTCACTTTCATTATTGATAAATTAAAATGTCTAGAAATCTTCTGGGCAGGAATTCCAAATGAATTCACAAACCCAAAATAAGTTTTTTATGTATTAATAATTATCTCTCATATTTTAATTTAACTATCATCATTTCAAAGTGTTTGGTATTTATTTTGCCCAATAATTTTTTTTTAAAAATAAAACTGAATGATTCCAAATGAATAATTAGAAATTGCATTGTATTATCTAACTTCAATATATTCTATGGAATTGTGATTTAGAGTAAAGCAATAAATAGGAATGCTTCAGTCAAGTGTATTTTTTAACCCAAGCATGGAACAATATTATACCAATACATACTAGTTTCTTTTTGTAATACTTAATCAGAATATTAATAAGTTAATTGGGATATAATTATAGAGTTGAAATAATAATATCAGCTCTATGGATATAATTCTGTTGTATCTTAATTTAAAAACATATTTGGATTGTGAAACAAATCATTTATTAATTTTATTTTCAATTGTTAATTGAATTTTGTACATGATATGTGATTAGTAAGATAATAAAGAAATGATTATATATAGATGAAAAAAAATGTCTTCATATATATTCAGAAAAATTAATGAATTTTATGAATACAAGAACTATTCAATCAGAATAAATTTTTACTTCCCATCTCTGGGCAGCTCGCTAAATGTGAAGTTAGATATACTTTATTTGTATTTAATTTCATTGAATACTTATTTATATTTCTGTAAGCTGCTATAAAGTATTTACCAAATTGTTATAGATATTGAAACATTGTTTTACAATAGCCTTTCTCCTTTTCTATTATTTTAGTACATGAATCATTAAAATGATGTTATTTTTCATGCTACCATAATACCATTAGAAACTTAAATGTCAGTGTGATTTATTTTCTCACAACATACACTATTTTCACTTTATCTGAGGTAAACTATACAAATACTAAATATATTTTTATTATCTTTACTATAAACATGGTAGGGGGGAAGAAGACAGCTTGTGTAAATATTTGAGGAAACAATGAAAATGATTTAATTTTTTTTTCCAATAATGTAAAGCATTGCTGAAAATTTTAGTAATACATATACATATTTTTTTGGCAACCTTGGCGATAAATAATTTTTTTTGGCAACCTGCCGAAAACTGGAATTTCCCCAGAAATTGAGTTTCCCCATTTCGAACTTCGGTGATATATGGTGAAGTTGATTTTGTCTTAGCTCCCACGTTCTTTGAATTTTATTGTGATGGCTGCATGGGGAATGTCTGAGGTAAGTGCAAGAATGTTTGGAGAGAATGATGTTATGTGGTATGATGAGCATGTGAATTTAAGGTATTTGTATGGATTGGATGAAAGGAAAGAGACGTTTGATTTTTTTGCAATAATTTGTTCTAATTTTTTGATGCTAATATGCCTTACATTTCTTATTTCCTAACATAACCCATAAAAGCTTTGCACTTTTATTTTGTTACAATCCAGAAGTTCATTATTCCTCTCCGAAACTTTTCAGCCATTTTCTATGCTCTGTTTTCATTGGTTCTCGCTTCGAAGTCGCCAGAATGGCGACTTTTGGCGGGATTTTGAAAAATTCGCCAAGGGTGACCGTACAGTAAAGTTTTACCGCTATCTTTTGAAGCTGATAAAAAAAAGGGTAGATTTTTAAAAAGCACGCAAAACTATAGATCTTAGTGTAGCGGCTTTGTTTCTTGCAGTTTTCCCATTGATTTTCTGGATATTCTTTCTCATCCGTAATGTCAGGTAAGAAAAATTCTTACCCAACTTTCTGACGTCGAGCTTCAAAACACGGTAATTAGCTCTAGAGCAAGAATTAAATTGTTTGGTTTCTGAAGCTCAAAACTTGGAATTTTCTAAAAACAACAGCAATGAAAAGTTTTGTCTCTCTCTCAGGTATGTCTTTTTAATTTTCACCTCTCTCAGCAATGTCATTTGATATAGTACTATTACTAATTATGTTTATTAATTAGTGAATGTTATTATTTGCCTTATAATATGATTTTATATAATATTGGAATCAAGTTTCCCTAGAATGGAATGACATTTATTTATTGTTATTATATATTTAGTAATATTTAAGATATAGTTTGCATAACTAGCCTATATAAATGTGCACCTTTTTAAATGAATTAATTTCATGTTTAATCTTAAAAAATACAGTTAATAATGATAAGTTTTTTTAATAATTAATATTCGATCAAATAAATTACACTGAAAGAACAATAGGATCATTCGAAAATTTGAATAAATTTACAATAAAATTCTTCAAAAAATATTTTTGCGGTGTAAATTTTCTATCACAGATTAAATAGCACTTCCAAAGATAATAATAAGGGTTAAAGAAAAAAAAATAGTCATTTGCATTAAAATCTTGTTTTTGCTTGTGAATTTTTCTTCGAAAACCCTTTAATTTATGAACCCGGCTAATGCGAAAATTCCAGTAATCCCGATTCTAGTTCCGAATTTTTTTGTACACGAAAACAGAATGAAATCTTCCCCTGACTCATAGTGATAACAAAAAGAGGACACCTATTGCACTGTGATTGAAATATCCGTTCATATTTTTACCCTAATAGAGCATCCTGTGGTCTTCGTTTGAGACTTTAAGGAAGAGTTTGATTAATTTGTTGTTAGCTGTTTAAATTCCTTTAACCCGTATTTGAAAGATTTTTTTAATGAATTTTTTTGTACTTGTGCACCTTATCGCTTCTATACATTTAAACACTCACACATACATATATATTAAAGCAGGATAGACGAATCGAAAGTAAAGCATTTTTAATGATGATGGTTAAAATTCCTTAAGTTTTTTTTACAAAAAAATGTATTGATTATTTATTATCTATGAAATTTTTTAATGATTAAAATAAAGTTATTTAAAATTCACTATAACAGTTGAATTCTCTACAGAATTTTTTAAAATATATAACTCTTGAAAATGTATCAAAATATAAATAATTGTAAATACAAATTGATATTTTTTTACTCTTCCTTAATAACGTCATTCCCAACATAGTGAAGAGAATAGAAAACTCCTTTATTGATCATTTATTTTTATTTAAGACTATCTGTTTTGTTTTCATTTTCACAAACAGTTCATATTTAAAATATTTTTAATTTAAGATAATTAACTTTCTTTTTTAAGACATGTAAATACTGGCTTGCAACATTAAAAGCAAAGCGTTTTCCGCATTTTTTAAAAAATAAATGCGTAGTATTAAGTATGCATATTTTATTATTAATATTATTTTGCTTTTTTTCAAAAATTAAATTTGTAGCATTAAGAATGTATATTTAATTTGTTAATTTTTGCATTCCTTATTCAAAGAAACAAAATTATTTTTTTAAAGATCTTTTTTACGAATTTAGGAAAACCATTCTGGCAGATCTTGGATTTGCGAAAATTTTATTTAGAAAAGTGCAGAAAAAATTTCTATACTTTCGCATTTGAAAGAAAAAATTTCTTCGTTTCGATTCCATACTTTATAAAAGATTATTAATAATGATGTAGTAAATATTGCATTTTATATAAGAAAAGTATGTTTATTTACAGATGTTGAATAATAATGTCACAATATGTATTAGAGAAGGATGCTATTCTATAATTTATTTAAATTTGTTTTTTTATTGGAGTTGAATGCATCACAGTTTATTTTATTTCGGATTGAACTTATTTTAATTGTATTTAACAATCATCATATTTCTCTAAAATAAGAGGATAATAAAATGCGAAAATAGTGAGGGAAAAAAATGTAATAAACAAAAA
>JAOUZG010020148.1:55134-74687 GCA_026289955.1 Argiope argentata
AAGCATAGTATAAGGAATCATAATATGATTTTATATAAAATATATAATGAAGTTTTGAATTTATTTTAGTTTTCCTATACGTCATAACTGCGGGAGATCATGAATTGCTTTCTGTCTTACATATATTACAATATTTTTTTTTCTAAAAAATCAAGTTTTGGTTTCTATACAGTCTAAATGGTATTTCAAGCTTAGAAAGCGATGTTGAATACAGTATGAATGTTTCAAACTCTCCATACGGATTAAATGAAGAGATAGATGTTATTAGTAATGCTTCAAACTTTCCATACATATTAGACGAAGAGCTAAGTGTTAGTAATAATTTTAGCTTTGAATCTGGATCAGATGAAATGAATTTAACTTCCACGAGTAATTTGGATTGTTCTTCATCATCTGGAAAATGTCCATCCCAGAGGATACCTTGTTCAACAAATTAAGAATCTGGGCTTCTAACCATAAAGTAACATTAATTTCATTGAACAATTTACTTAGTGTTCTCCATGGCTATAATCCTGAATTACCTTTGGATGGTAGAACCTTATTAAAAACGACAAGAAAAGCTGAAATAGTAAAGTTTGATTCCAAGAGGTTTTCATTGATTTCGCTGAAAAAATCTTCGAGATATAGAATTATGTTAAATATAAAATAATCTATTCAGGATATAGCATTATGATAAATATAAAATAATATATTCGTTTCTTTTAAAATTATTGAATTTAGTATAATTATAGGAAATTGATTAAAATTCATAAATCCTTAAGAGTATTTACTTCAAATCATGACTTAACGAGAGAGATGAAATTTTTCTATATTGCAATGCATTCTATTCTTTTCAATTTTAATTTGATTTTTAAATATGATCATAATTGATCATATGATCATATAATAATTTATAATAATATTCATATGATCATATAATTCTTTTTATATTTAACTATAATTGATTCCAGTAGAAAAGAAATTTGCAGTAGTATGCTTCAACCTCGAATCCCAAGTAGAGGTTGTTCCCTCATCATGGTTGATTGGCAATACAGGAGTGAAATGGCCCAATAACTGCACTATAAATGCCATCATGAAGCACATAAGAGAATGTAGATTGCCGGAAGAGCATTGGAATGTCATTTCGGTTAGAGTTCTGGGCTTTGCTAGTAAGTGATCAATCATTTTTTTAAACTAAGCATTTATATACTATCATTGTAAATTCAAGTCTTTTTTTTTAATTTCAGAAACTTTCAGTAGTGCCAATCGTAAGGCTAAAGTAGCCATGGATACGTCAAATATTGGGACGGACTCATCTCAATCAGAAGTTGAAAGTACTAGCAGAAAGAGATTGAAACCCAGAAGATTTGATTCATCAACAGATAATGAACTTGAAATACCAAAGGATGGGAAGAAAAAGAAAATGTTTCATGCACCAATTACTCCCCCTTTACAAGGTCTGTATTCACAAAATAGATTTTTTTTGTAAATAAATATGTGCATATAAACTTATTTTATTATTTACAGTTTCTTATTTTTTTGGAAATACATTTACGCAATAAAGAAATTTCAAAAAAAAAAAAAAAATCAGGGATTTCTCTTTGGTATGCCTTATTGCATTTTGTAGATATTTTAACAGATGAATTAAAACCTTTTAGGAACTTTGGTTGTAACTTTCTTATAAAAGCTTTTTTATTGTTTATGTATTTTATTAAAAATATTGTATATTATAAAAAAATATTTATTAAATGTGAAAAAAATAACTAAAAAATAGGGTAAAGGGTTTTTATTTTTTCATACAGAAAAAAATGCGTCTTTGATAACTACCGTAGGAAGTCAAAAATCTATGTCTGGTAAGTAAAATTAAATATTATTCATATTTGAAGAAATTCCTTCACGTTTACCAAGTAAAACCTTTGTTTTTTATTTACTGATGTTATTTCAATTTTAGTTGTGCTGTCATATTTGAAATATTGCCATCTATCACAATAGTATTAAAATTTGAATTCTATTAATACTTAAAAGTAACATTCTTAGTTAAAGAACCTTATTTGAACATAGATACATGGGTTTTTTTTTAAAGATATTTGTTCCGTATTCTTTCTAGAAACTTTCTTTAAATTGAGAAAAAATTATTTAGTTTTTTAAAGCTACTATCAACTACATTGTCTTAAAAACTATTATATAGATATATGAACATATGTTTGAATATGTATATTATGTGACATATGAATCATCAACTAAAGTACCCTTTTCGAGTAAAGAAGTTAATTCAGCTTATTATATTGTATTTTCATCATACATTTTTAAATGGGATTGTAATAAAAATAAATAATTCTTATATATTTTTTGTATGATTATATTTTAAATTTAAAGAAAAAACCTTTAATGGTCAAAAAGAAGTTTATTGCATTTTTTTTAGAATCCTTGATTGATGCCACTGAATGCAGACCAGCTTCTCCTTCAGACCAAAATAGAACGTTTGCCATGTGTAAGATCAGTTTTGTTTAAAGTTTTAAATTTTGGGAAATTAGAAATTTTACCTATTTAAGATAGTCATTGTGTTTCTTTCAAAATTATATAAAATTTTTATTCTCAGCTAATTTATTATAAATTTTACATACATATGCTTTCTCTAGTAATTCTATTTTAAAGAGCTATCTGTATTAGATTTATTTTCATGAGTTATTTGTATAATGCGTGTTTTGGATGTTTTTAGTTTTATAGATCTCGCATTTGAATTTTACATTTTTATACAACTGTGTATGTTTTCGTTCTCTTGTATCAAACGCATTTTTTGTTCTTTTTGCACTTGTTATATAATTTGTTGAATGTTTCTTTATTTAAATTAGTTAACAGAGTTTTCAAGTGCCTGGAAAGCATACAAAAAGATATAAAAATTATAAAATCTGAGCAAGCTAAAGTTCTCATTCAAATAACAGAAATTACTGCTACAGATGAGCCTTCAAAAAACATCTGTGCATTACCAGCTGGTATTTCTTTACCAGTTGAAACTGATACTGAGCTGACCGAACTGAACATGCGACTTAAAGAAGATACAAATTTGACAGCAACGTTGGTAAGAGATAGTTATTTATTTTATCTTTAAGAAAATATTTTAATGCTCATTTCATTTAAAACAATACTAAGAAAAAAACTTATTTGATCACTCATTCATTATTCATAATAAGTAAAATTGAATCCTTTCAGTCCCAAACTGGATCCAGGTGGTCCAGTTTGGAGCCATGGCTGGAATAACGGATTATTTGAATTCCTTTTAGTGTAACATTTTTTTCCTATAAAATATCGCAAATTTAAATAAATTAATTAAAAAAATAGTTAAAACATATATTTTTTAAAATTTCATTTCAGGCTCGCTACCTTTATGCTACTTCCATGGGAAAAACTATTACTGCTTTCTTACTTAATGTATGCAAGAAAGTTATGAATCAAAGAGTAGCAGTGCAATATAGTCGTTTAGGGAGAAAGGGAAAAAAATGTTTTGAAGTTGTTGCAGAAATATACAGTGCGATTCTTGGTAAGACTTTTTATGGAGTCTCCATCTGTATTATCTTTAATTCAATGTATGGATCAAAGAGTGATTGGTTTATTTTTGCTAAGTGGCAGATATTAAATTTTTATATGACTCATTAATAAGTGTTGCACAGTCATTCAATGGAATCTCTCATACAGTTTGTTTGTTTGTGTGTGTGTGTTTATCAGCATTTTGACACTAATGATTCATTCTTGCCTTTACAGCTGCAGCAGCTTTGAAATACCCGGATATTCAAAGGGAAGTGTTTGCAGAGAAATTTGGACGCGTGTTGGCTACAGCGGGTGACTGGGACGGTTGCAGAACATCCAAAAAAGTCAAAAGTCCCTGATTATAAAAAAAAAGTTTAATATTTGGAAAAAAAATGTAATTGAAAAAATAAATGAATTTTATATCTACCTATGCTTTATTTAGTTTACACACCTTACACTTAAGGTGTTTTTTTAATTGAACGTACAAGTTTATAGACTTACTGATATTATTAGATAATCAAAAGATTTAACGAAAGATTCAGTTTTACATCAGGTTTCAGATTGGTTTTGATGTCTTTTTTTTTCTTTACAGCATAAATGCATTTTTAAGGGTGTTAATACCTGTTCTTTTGTTCACATGATCCTTCTTTTCAATTTTCCATTCAAATTATTCATATTTAGGAAAATATTTTTGAATTCAAATCTCAGTTTAATGTGGAATCAATATATATGTATATATATATATATATATATATATTAAAGAATTTGTTTATTCTGCTTCCTCTGTAAAAATTATAATTAAAAAAAATTTCAACTAAAATTGGTTATAGTTAAAATGTAATTATTTTTAAAAGAATGAAATTTTCAAAAAATTATTTAATGCAATTGTGAACTTTGCTTTGTTAAAAAAAAGTTCCCACCTATTTTATTAAAATTATTTTTCACTAATGAAACTTTTAAATACTTTAAAAAATATTTTTGTAATAGATTAACGAAATATTTAATCTTCTAAACTGGATTTGAATAGAATTTTACAGTAACAAACAAAAACTTCAAAAATCTTTAATATACATTATTAATACACTGTAGTAGGGGTGTATTGTAAAAGTGGGTGAAGAATTTTTGTCAACATTTAATTTCCAATGAACTTACCTATTATATCTTTAAATCAAGTTTGTAGCTTTTAATAAATCTTATTGAAAATCCTTAAATTTGAATTATGAAGCTAAAAAATTCCTTTTTTTTCCTTAAAAGAAAATGTATTGTATTGCATTCTTTCCTTTGCTAGGAAAGGAATCTAAATTACTAATACAAATGACAGTATACATATAAATTACGTAATATAATATAGAAAAACTACATTGAATAATATTGGGAAATTATGTTTTATAATATAGTAAAACTGTATTGTACAATATCGTAAAAATTTATTAAATAATATTGAGGAACTATATAGAACAATATCACAAAAGTTTTACATTTTGCATTGCCCAATATCGTAAAACAATATTGTACAATATTGTTTATTCGAATCTCACAATATTGAACAATATCACAAAAGTCTTACATTTTACACTGTTTTAATATCGTAAAACAATATTATACAATATTGTTTTTTTCAAATTTTACAATATTATACAATATCATGTGCTACTAGGGAGGAATGGATAAAACAAACCAATTTATTTATTTAATATGTTCGATATTTGTTTGTGATTTTTCTCAATATTTATACTAAAGTACTGCAAAATCTACTAAATTTCATTATTCCAAATGATATATTTTAAATAAAAATATTGAAAATGTAATTGAAATTTGAACTTCCGACGTCGTGAACATGCGCAGTCATCTTCTGTATGCTTAGCATTGTGCCTTTATAACAAGAATTTCAAACTTTTCTTATCAACATTCTTAAAAATTTTCATCAATTTTTAAGAATTTTAAACTGCAACGCCGATCGAGGAATACGTAGCTCTATGGTTAAAATGGCACGCTGATATTTTTCACTTTTCGGTTCGGTGAACTTCAGTTCCGGTCAGGAACTCAACAAACCAATTTATTTATTCAATATTTTCGATATTTTTTTGTGATTTTTCTCAATATTTATAGAAATATGCTTCAAAATATACCAAATTTCATAACTCTAAATGTAATATTTTAAATAAAAATATTGTAAATGTAATTGAAATTTGAACTTCCGACCTCGGGAACTTCTGAAGTCCCCATCTGTATGCTTAGCATTGTGCCTTTACGTTCAGATTTTCTAACTTTTGTTATCAAGATTCTAAAATGGTGTTATAAAATATTAATAACCTTAAGACTGTTGCACTATGCGAGTAATATGTGACTCGATGGTTAGAATGACACGCTGTTCAACTGTGATTTTTGATGGATTTTAGTTCGAGCCTGGAAGCTGATGATATAATTTATTTCTTAAATATTTTAATTTTTTTCAGTTTTTCCACAATATTTTTACTAATATTTAAGAAAGTCGACCAAATATCTTGGTTTCATATATAGTATTTCTTTACAAATTATTTAAAATGAAATTTAAATTTTAAGTTCCAATCTCGTGCACATGCTCATATATGACCTAAATGCTTTTTATTGTGAATTTATATGCATATTCTCTAACTTTTGTTCGCAAGTTTCTTTAAATTGGTTTTAACCTATTAAGAATATTAGACTGTTGTTCTTTTCGAAGGATATGTGGCTGTTTGGATAGAGTGATTCGCTGTTAAGAATTGCTTTTTGATGGATTTCAGTTCGGGCATGGAAGCCGATAAACCTAAATTTTTTCTTAAATATATTAATTTTTTTCCAGATTATTCACAATTTTTTACTAATATTTAAGAAAGTCGACCAAATATCTTGGTTTCATGTATAGTATTTCTTTACAAATTATTAAAAATGAAATTTAAATGTTAACTTCCGACCTCGAGCACATGCACTGATATCATCTGTATGCTTAGCATTGGGTATTTATATACAGATTTTCTAACTTACGTTATCAAGATTCTTAAAAGTTGTTATAAACTTTTAAGAATTTTAGACTGTTCTGATTTTCGAGGAATGTGTGGGTTGATGGTTAGAATGACACGCTGTTAAAAATTGCTCCTTGTGGGACTTTAGTTTGGGCCTGGAAGCACAGGACCTAATTTATTTCTTAAATATTTTAATTTTTCACAATATTTTTACTAATATTTAAAAAAGTCAACCAAATTTCTTTGATCCAAATATAATATTTGTTTACAATAAATAAAAATGAAATTTAAGTTTTAACTCAAGACCTCGTGCACATGATCTGTATTCTTAGCACTGTGCATTTATATCTGGATTTTCCAACTTTTATCATCAAGATTTATAAAAGTTGTTATAAACATTTAAGAATCTTAGACTGTTGTGCTTTTCGAGGAATATGGAGCTCTATGGTCAGAATGACAAGCTGGTATTAATTGCTTTGGAATTGTCTTCAGTTCGGGCCTGGAAGCCAACAGCCTAATTTATTTCTTGAATATTTTAATTTTTTTCTTTCAGTTTTTCACAAAATTTTTACTCATATTTAATAAAGTCGGCCAACTATCGTAATTCCAAATATAATATTTTAATTTGCCATATTAAAAATGTAATTGAAATTTTAACTTCCGACCTCGCGCACATGCGCAGACATCATCGGTATGCTTAGAATTGTTTATTTTTTTCCAGATTTTCTAACTTTTATTATCAAGATTCTTCAATCTTATTATAAATTATTAAGAGCCTTAGACTGCTGCGCATTGCGAGAATACATGTTTCGGTGCTTAGAGTGGGTGTTTGTTATTCATTGCATTTGGAGGACTTAAGTTCGGATCTGGAAGATGAAGATATAATTTTTTTGATAAAAATTCATATTTTTTTCTGATTTTTCATAAAATTTATACTAATATACTACAATTTGTACTAATATACTTCTCACCCCGTCTGTAGTTGCAGATATCATCTGCATGCTTAGCAAAGTACATTTATGACCAGATTTTCTAACTTTTCTTATTTAGATACTTAAAACTTGTTATAAATTATTAAGGTTTTTAGACTGCTGCGCCGTTCGAGGAATATGTGGCTCGACTGTTAGAATATTACGCTGTTATTCTTTCCTATTTAACGGAATTCATTTCGCGTCTGGAAGAATACGAACCAATTTCTTTATTTAATACTTGCCGCCTTTGGCGACCAGGTGGTCAGCCAATATTAATTCCGACTATAGGATTCAATCAATTTTTTTATATAACTTGGTCTCATAATACGTTTTTTAACAAAATATTTTTAATTTTCACATTTCGATAGTCCTATAATTGACTTATACTATTATGTACGCATTAAGCAATCCTATATTTGAACTCCAGATCTCTCTCTGATTTTCTATCAGTGCAAGTAACATTCAGTTTTAAATTGAAGTGCAAATGATGAAACTTCAATTAATATAAAGACATCTTTACTGAATCCAAGTATATCTTTAAATAATACTAAGAACTGAAAGGACAGTTGTCCGCCATTGAAGTTTTACGTTCATTACAGAAATTGAAACATTATATATATTTTATTTTATAAGTTATAATATCTCAGGAATTATAAAGCAAACATTTCACAGATTCAATGAAACTTTCAGTTTTTAATTTTACTTTTAGATGTACATAAATGCTCTCAATTATAACATTTTTTTAAGGTTTATAAATATATTTCAAAAAATTATGGTTTAAATTCCTTTGGTCTTATAGATTCATATTTGTAAAATATTTTTAATATTTCAACTTCTTAATAAATAAATAAACATTTCTATCTTCTTCTTCAAATCTGGCTGATTTATTCAGTTCTGAATATTGCAAGTTTAGAACAATCATCATTTTCAAAATCTAGGCCAATTATTCTACAGTAACCCTGATTTTCTTCTTTGAGATCCTGATAAAGTGATCTAAAATACCCAGTTTTTATCGAATATTTATATTGAAATTTTCATAGATCAATCAGCTTTTATGATTGATTTAGTTGATTGGAGTGCCACTTAATTTTATTTTAAGGACTTATTGTCTCTAGAATATTTCGTCAAATATGATTCACAGAGCAGATGATGTATGTAAAAATTTAATTCATAAGCATTTTTTCCCTAAATCTATAATTATATAATTCACTTGGACCAATTGCTAAGAGATTTATGTCTCTCCCCCAAAAATTAAGAAATTAGATGTTGGGCTCCGATTACAGAAGATGCCTTGTACATTTTAAGCCATATTTGCCTTAAATAAAACTGTTATTTGAATTAGTAATATATATATTATAAAATATCATAAAAAACGTTTCATTGAATTTATTTTTCAAAAACATCATATTTCATATTTGTTTCATTTTATGCAGGCAAGTGCTTAAAATGACATTTTTATATGTTTAATTTGGAATGATAGTTGATTTATTTTTGTTACCTTTGAGAACTTGATATAGTTTTGTTTAGAAAATTTTGATGTTTCCGAATTATGAGGGTAAAAAATATTTTTATCTGCTTTTACAAATTTCGCATTATTAATTATGCTTGGGAAATTAGATGCATTTTTAAATAGCTGACCTGCTTTACCAGTATAACTTTAATATTGCATATGCTTCGCTGAATTCAGAGAAGTTTTTATTTCGCATGATTCATTGAAATGAGGAGATAAATTACAATCACGAAGGCGAATTCTTCGATTTGCACAATATATCTTCTTCACACAAGTAAAAGTTACAGTTCATAACATATCTTATTGCTTTAAAAATTAAAAAAAAGAAAAGAAAAGAAACATGAATTGAAAAATATTTTACTTCTACTTTTTATCAATTGTGTTTTTTTCGTCGTTTCTTTGAAATGACGTCATCTTCTGGTTCGTTTAAGATTTCTTACTTTTAA
The DNA here is from genome assembly GCA_026289955.1 of Argiope argentata. Taxonomy (NCBI): domain Eukaryota; kingdom Metazoa; phylum Arthropoda; class Arachnida; order Araneae; family Araneidae; genus Argiope; species Argiope argentata. Next base: position 64,550 of record JAOUZG010020148.1, read on the forward strand.
ATTATTAATCTCGCTCCCAGAGGACAATTGTTTGGTACTTTTCTAAAAATTCTTTTTCAGTTTTAACTGTCGCACTTTTGTAATATATTTTTACTTTGTATTTTTATTTATTTTAATTCTTCAATTAATTTAATAATTTTGATGTTGCATACGATCAAGAAACATTTTTTCTTGCATTTGTTGCTTAAAATATATCACATTTCATATTTATTTCATTTCATATAATAACGTGATGAAAATTATATTTTTCTGTTTTATTTTTGGTGGTAATTAACTTTTTAAAAATCAGTTCTGAAGATGTGACAGCAACATTTTATTAAAAGCTGATTTTTTTTTAGATCCTCCAGAAGGAAAAAATTTTATTTTTTATTTTATGCGAAATAAATGTTTGAAAAAAAATACAAAAAATTAATTAAATGTTTAAAAAATCATTTAAAATAGAGTTTTAATTTATATTCCAAAACATTAGCATCATTTAAAAGCTCATTTATTGAGCTTTAACTTGGTGCTAAAACTAATTTTGTGCTGTAATAATTTCGGAAGTTATAGCGAAAAAATATTTAAATTTCTCTTAATTTTTGTTTAACTAAAATTTTAATTAAAAACTCGAAAAATGGGCTCAGAGATGCACATTCCCGGCACCCAAGGTATACATATACCAAATTTGGAAGCTGTAGGACGAACGGGCTGGCCTATGCAGCGCCAACACACACACACATAGCGCTTTATTATAAGTAAAGATAAAGATTAATAATAATCCGAATATATAATTAACAAATTTATTTTATATTTTAAATTTTATTCTGTTTTTTCTGTATATTTATACAAATTTATTTCTTAATTCCAAATATAATATTTTACTTGTAAATAAACAAATTTAAAATCTGAACATCTGACATCGTGCACATGCGCAGACATCTTCTGCATGCTTAGAATTGTTCATTTTTTTGCATTTTCATCCAGATTTTTCTAACTTTTGTTATTTATACTCTTAAAATTTGTTTTAAATTATTAATAATCTTAGACTGCTCTAATTTTTGTGGAATATGTGTCTCGGTAGTTAGAATGACAAGCTGTTTTTCATTGCTTTTAATGGCTCTCAGTTCGGAACTGGAAGCCAACAAACCAATTTATTTAATATTTTAAATAATTTTCTGAATGTTTAAACTAATTTATAACAAAGTCAAAAAAAATTCTTAATTATGAATGCATTATTTTGCTTTAAAATTTTTAAACTGTAATTCAATTTTTAACTTCTGAATTCGTGCACATGCATCTATGTTTAGCAATGCGTACTTATATCCTGAATTTTCAAACTTTTGTTGTTTATATTCCTAAACTTTTTATAATTAATTAAGAATGGCAAAATGGTGTGCAGTTCGAGGAATATGTGGCTCGATGGTTAGAATGTAAATCTTTTATTCCTTGCTTTTGTGGACTTCAGTTCTACTCTAGAAACCGGCTAACCAATTTATTTATTTGTTTAATATTTTAAATTTTATTTCTGAATTTTTCTTAATGTTTATATTATTATACTAAAATGTCGACCAAATTTCATGTCCGAAATATACTATTTTACTTATAAATATTTAATATGTAATTGAAATTTGAACTTCCGACCTCGTTTACATGCGCAGACATTATCTGTATGTGAATATAGCATGTGAATCATAACCAGATTTTTCTAACTTTTGTTATTAAAATTCTTAAAACTTGTTATTATATATTTAGAATCTTATATTGCTATTATGTTCAATTAATATATGGCAAGATTGGTAGAGCCACACAATATTATTTGTCGCGTTTTTGATGGACTTCAGTTCGGGTCTGGTAGCCGATGAACTAATTTATTTATTTTTTAAATATTTTGATTTTTTAAATTAAAAGTTGCTTTATTTTAAAATAAAATTTTAAAGTAAAAAAGCTGCAATTGGCTTTTATTTTAAATTAAGAATCAAAATTTGGTAAACCTTTCTTCTTGATTACGGATAAAAAGGTACACTCCTAATTTAGCAGATGACGTCTAATAATCTACACTGAAGTATTTAAGAATTTTTGTATTATGAAGTATCACACAATTTGCTACAATTAATCCCAATAATAATATACTGAAACAATTATTAAATGTTCATTTCTGTGACTAATTATCCTGGAATATTGAGATACTTTTTGTAACTGAAATTAAAATGCCTGCTATCTTCATGATCAGTGCAAATTCCTCAGGCATTTTAAAATTTGCTAAACTATATACATGCATTTATAAATAGGAATTAAAACTGTAATTAAAATTACAAAGCATGAAATAAGAAGAATATAAAGCAAACAGACTTTTATTAGCAAACTTGATATTTAAAAATCAACACATAATTTATAATATTACAAGACTAAAAAATGAGCATATACAGTCATGTAGATAAAAAAAAATTGGTTGAAAATACACCCTTATAATTTTACAACAGTGTCAATATAAAAATACTAAGCCAGGATAGTACATCCACAGATATTCTTTTAGCAATATTACATGTTTTATATATCAAAAGATAATTATTTGCAATTTTTTAATTTGAAACAGATATATTTTATGAAGAGAGAAGAAATTCTTAGAAATTTAATTAAATTATTTCACACCCAAAAATTTTAGCAGTTAATATAAATTAAGAAGTTTTAAATAATCCTGAAATATAAAGTACGTTCTAATCGAATTCATGAAAAAATAACTAAAATGTAATCTGATCTCCAAAGGCGCTCTGTCTTCTAATCTAATTTTTCTGTAAAGGGAATATAATATTAAAACTAATCTAATAATCTTTTCTAATGCTAATTTATAGGAGCGCGTTGCATCTCTTTGTCGAAGGCATATTGATCACCATGTGGATCAGGCATGGTGGTCACATGCTATTTGGAATTTCCGATTGACTGGTCGGCCGAATCAATCGATCATCCTTGACAAAAAAAAGACCCAACTCTTTTAACAGCCAAAAAACGCTAGAAGTAAAGCTGAATTACTCTAACTCCTTTTATTTAAAATATTTAATTTTCATGAATACGAAAGAACATTTTATATGATTGGAATGACTTAAAATTCCATTATATATAGAATTTAAATTATTAAGATAAAAATTTTGATTAATGAATTAACAAAAATGCAAAAACAACTACCTTAAAGTTACATGTTCTTTAATGCAACAGAAAAGCATTACACTTATGGTATTTATATAGAAAATAGAATAATATTTTCTGAACTTCTAAATTGAATAAAGCAAAAATAAATGGATTGTATAATTTCGGATACATAATTCACATTTCTTTTAATAGTTAATGAGGGATTAATCCAAGGTATTCTAGAATTTCTTACATTGTAAACATTCGATGCTAAGTAAAAGGTTTGAAACTATTATCAAATATCTTAAACTTTATCCAGGATATTAAATTTTCACAAAACAAACCATTCAGTAATTAACATTTAAAAAATTTAGAAGTAGAAAGGCCAAATATTTTAGAAATCTGATTATAGAAAATGACATTTTTTATACGTATACATAATAACATCAAATGTTTATTTAAATACACATTCATTTATTAAAAACCTTCAATGGAAAAAGGCTCTATGCATTATTTTCACTTTTTCATTATAATAAACGTTGAACGCAATTGAGCAATGTATAATACAATGGCCGATTTCAGTTAAAATTCTTATACGCGAGTAACGAATTGTCACTAAAATTATTAAGGAAACTAAATTAACCTTAAATTATCTAAATGTGAATTTCAATTGATAACGTGCTTTATATAAAATAACAAGAAGGGTTTGTTTGTTACATGATTCTTTAAAAAAATTTATATGGAGTTTCTCAAAGGCAAAATAAGGAAATATTTTAATGAAATGACGCAAATTTATATCATTTTAAATAAATGTTCACCATTTCTTTTAAAACTGTTCTAACCTATATGAATACATAAATTATTCAGTATATTTAATAACATTTTGAGGATAATTTGATCACATTTCCACATATATTTGAGATGTTTACAAAGATCTTTTAATTCCAATAAGGTCATTTATTGCTAATTCCAAGATCAAAATTCACTGAATGCATATTTTCAGAGGAACAAATTTACAAATTAAAATAATAATAAAAAAAACTGATCTTATAAAATATATCCAAATAAAAGCAAGAAAAAGACATTACAAAGGAATTTATAAAGGCAATAGAACAGAGCTTTCAGAAATTGAATTATACATACAATACATTTAGAAATATTACAAAGCATAACAAAAATTTCTTTGAATAATCCCTTAAAATAGAGAATTTAAAATATACATTAATATATTTCTAGGAAATATGAAATACATTTTTTAATAATGCATAAATATGATAATCGTTGACTGCTTGATCACTACTTTTAAATTAAATTGGTTCAATGAATTAAATGTTTCTAAAATAGAAAAAAATTAGTAATTAATGTTTGAAATAAATGTTTAAGCAGTAAAAATTGCTTATCTAAATTATCGAGTAAGATAAAATTAAACATCTTGTGCATTTTCATTGAAACATATTTTTAAGGATCAACATGTATTAAATTCATTTACGAATATTTTTATAAATGCATTAAACACAGAATATTCAATTTCTGCCATGTAATATTTTTAACAAAGCTGAGATTTTTTTAAACAATTCATTTAGAAATCTGCAGTAGGAATATTTAAATATAAATAAACATTTTTATTAGATTTAATTTTTTAAGCCTAATTTCCTTTATTTTAATTAATTTGAAATTTAAATCAAAATTTTAATATATGATAAAATTTACAACATTTTTATGGTTACCAAGTACATACTAAAAATGCATACTTGGTGCATTTCAAAGATATACAAATCTAGAAACGCATTGTTGCAAGAAAATATGTAAATCAAGCGTAATCGTCTGAAGTCATTAACAAGTTATTTTAATAAATGAAACATTTTTCAAAAAATACATGAAGCAAACTATTGTAGAACCCAGCTGTCGAGAAGGTTTCGGATGATCTCACTTCCAGGAAATTCATCGAACTGAAATAAGGGTTCAAGAGGAAATCTAATCTTATTCAAAAAAATCTTTAGTTTCAAAATACGAGTCTTCGTATAATTTCTGAAAAGAAAATAATTAAAGCAGATCAGAATAGAACCACCATTAAACAAACAAAAAACCTTGCGATGAATGTGTTATATAGCTTAGAAACCAGTGATAAGAACTATCCAATTCATCTAAATAAGGACTTTGTTTGGGATTTTGGAATTGAAACCACTACAAAATATTTATTTCATTTTGGAAATGTTCCTATGCTAGCTTTAAGGAACTGAATTTTTATTCCTAAATTTTTGAGGCACATAATTTTTTTATTATTCAAATTTCAGATTAATGGTTTATTGTAAAAAAATATATATAAAAATCCATGCATTGCCGATGAAAGTAATAAACTTTTTTTGAATATAAAAAGTCATGATTTTATTTTACAAAATTAAGCATAAATCATATTTTGGTTAGTACAAATACAGCATACAGTTCGGTATTTTAAGATTCAGATACTATTAGCATAATGAATCTTGACTTACCAGGTTGTCCAACTTCTGGTACATTGGCGCTAACCACGAAGAAAAAAATGTTGAACATCCAAGATTGTTCATTTTGATAACAAGAAATTTTTTATCGGAGGGTATTGCTTCTATAAGGTAATTTCAACATGAAGCAAGAACTTGCGCCATTCAGCAACGTTCTTGTTGATTGAGAACATAATCCGCCAATAAGGCAGCCATCTTCTACGCCATTCATTCCTATAAGCAAAAATATAGATAAGTTAGAATTATTCAAATTAAAATTTACATACCACTTTGATACTATTAGCGTAAAGAATCAACTTACAAGGATCTCCAATTTCTGATACTTTATGTTATCAACCAAGTAATGTTTTTCGAACATCTAGAAGAGTTGGTGTCAATCAAAGTAGTCTGGTATCGAAAGGCAGTCCTTTTACATAAGAAATAAGAATTTGCAGCATTCCTCAATTTCACTGCTGATGAGAGATTAGAGCATAATTCTTTATTAAAGTAGTTAAATTCCTGTACAGTATTCTATTCTATATTCTGAAAATGGAGAAATTGAAAGGATTCAAATTCCACATTATATACCATTTTGATTTTATTAATGTAAAAAATCAACTTATCAGCCTCTCCACATTTTGATAATTTCTTATCCACAAATAAATTTTTTGGTACATCCAGAAGAGTTGGTGTCGATCAAGGAGATTGTCTGGTATCGAAAGGCAGCCCTTCTATATAAGTAAGAGGAACTTGCTCTATTCTTGCATTTTACTGTAGACGAGAGAGATCATGGCATAATTCTCTATTAAGGCAATTAACTTTCTGTACACCATTCTATTCTACCATCAATAAATGGAGATGAACTAGAATTTCTTAATTTAAGGGATTAGACAGCATAAATTTACAATCTACGCTATTTTTTAAAAAGTTTTCAATCGTTAATAGTCGACCTTCACTTACAATTCTGGGAGGAAGTTACTGCTGGATTCGATTCCAAAATGGAATAAGCCAGGAGACCCGTTCTTGAAGTATGGAGAAATATTGACATTCTGAAAGAATGAGTTGCTACAGAAATTAAAAAATAGAAAAACAAATCTGAAAAGCGTTTAAAATGACAGCTGAATCAAATTTTTTTATACGTTGTTAACGATAAATATTGCTCGCTTCTTGCAGGGAAATTGCATTTCTAGAATAAGTCTGTATATGCCTAAGAAGTCCCAATAACGTTTATAGGCCTAAATTATTTCAATTTCTTAATTTAACCTCAGATAATTTGAATTCGTCGACTCAAAATACGAAGTTTAATAAAAGCCATAACGAAAATTTAAACTATGAGCACTAATACACATATCGTCACACCATTATATTCTAAAGGATTGACTGTAATTCTTTTATATGTGCTCATTTAAATTTGTAGAGCTCTCATTGTTTAGCGAAATTGATTTTCTTTTTTTCTATTATTTGATTTGGTGATATTTTCAATTTTATCCATGGCACGAGCTCCTTTAAAATTTTATAAGAATTTACTTCGCATAGAGCTCTGTAAAGAGAGTTGGAATGTCTTTTTAAAACGTTCTACCTCAAAGATCGTTCTTAGATATTGTCTTCAATGCTCCTTTGTTAAAATATTTTTTAGAGATTGAAGTAAGTTCATGCGTATTATTTAAATGTAGTTTTTAAAAAATTTCATCAAAACTGAGGCTATTTAGTTAAATTTGTTGATAGTTTAATAGCCTTCAGTTCAAGTTTGCCCGATAATCTGACAAAGTTAATCTTTCTTTATCTTCATTCCACTAAGTATCTTTCCGTTCATTGCCAGTTTATTATCAATTTGCTGCTAGAATACAGTAAAACAAGGTCACATAAACCAAAAACGTTCGCTAATATGATTGAGATGTAACAAGAGAATATTGCTTTACAATTCAAAATTTCGATGGAGGAAAATTTTTTCAAGTTGGTCTTATATGGATATACTTAATAGTGATAAATTGGATATGCATGAATGAGACCTTTCATTTGACATTCAAGCAGATTGGAAGCCCTTGATTCCAAGGTTGCCAGATGGGGTTCATTCAATGAAGTTATAGAATCAACAATGTTGCATGGGACGATAGACCGAAGGTCTTTTATTGTGCCAAACATAATTAATAAAATTTGAAAACGGATTAACAGCCATTACTTACATATGGATCAAATTATGATGGTAAATCGTATTCTAACCAGAAAATTTGCAAATAGATGAAATTAAGTAGAATATGAAAAATATTTTTAATTATTACATAATTGTATGACTGAAATAATTCATTTAATACAATTAATATAATCCTTTCAATATGATAAAGACGAATTCTCGAAATTTTTTTTTGTGAGAAACATTTTTGCTCGGACGTGGATCAGTGGTGGTAAAGTACTTGCAACTAAATATTGAAGTGACCGAACTGTAAACTAACAGGTTTCGGAAGATGTAAGTTTGTAATTTTCTAGAAGAACTAAAAAAGGCATCAAAATAAAATTATGTCTAAAAAATGCATTCCATTCGTCTAATTCGAGTATGAGCTATGAAAAAGCAAAGAAATTTAAGCTTATAAGACTGGAATTGGCAGCTAATTAATCTAAGGCAGACAATTGCGAAATTTACTGCTAAGCAGAATTTAAAAGTTCAATGCAGAAACCATTTATTAATTTATTTCACTATTAGAAAAGTTTCCAATAAATTAAAAGCCTTTGTAATTTGGAAATGTTAATTAAAATCAATAAATAGAAATATTTTTTCTTATCACTTTAATAAGAAGACCCTAGATGATTCAATTGTTTTACCAGCACTTACGACGCAATAGTAAGAAAAAAATTTAATCTGTCCAGTGGAGCATGAAGTATATTTTAAAAGTGAATTCATTAATGACTATTATCAAAAAGTGACTTACCAGGTTCTGACAACCGATATTCTGAAACGGTCTCCAAATGAGCCTATTCTGCACATCCAGATCATAGATGGACATTAAAATGAAATTCTTTTTAAAGTAAGATTTAAAAAGAGAGATCATGTTCCAAGATTCTAATAAACAGTCAGATTGTAGTGGATTATGGCATAATCCCCAAAACTGTACCAATGAACGAATCATCTTTCTTTGTCATTGTGTCAACAAGTGAATGAGAATCATTGTGTAGGATTCAATTTGACTTAAACGAGTCGACATGCAAAAGTAGTCTTCTCAATATTGCTCTCTCTCAAAATATTCCGATTACTACCGGTCTTTACTGGCAGTATTGGGGAAAATAATCTTATTTCTGGGATCAAAATCAGAGAACGAAATTCTCGAGATAATACCTGGATACTTGTCTCAAGATAAGAAAATTTATAAAATTGCATCGGAATGAGCAATGAAACACTTTAGAAATGCAGTAAAATTTAAAACCCTATAAAAGCTCCAGATTACAGCATAGTTGGAAAGAGTCAACAAATTTTTGTAGTATACAATACACGTTATTAGTTATCCATTAATATTACATTTTGAAAATGAATTCAATCTCAGTCAAAAAGTATAAAGAGTAAGATAAGCCGAATGAACTGCAATTTCATTTCTTTTTAATGATTATTGCTAATACGAGTTCAAATAATCAAGATTTCGGAGTAATTTAGATGCATCATATCTTACATATATTCTAACTCCTTCTGCAATTTTTCTTATAAGAGTTTGAATTATAATTTGAACGTTTCCCTTAATATCTTTAAATAAAAGAATGATTTTGCTACCCCATCTCAGAATTTTGTTAAACCCAATTTATCTAAAAATCTAGAAATTTATTAGAGTTGTTTCAAATGACTAAAATGTTTTCTCTTAATACATAAATACATGCTTTTGAGTGCTTATTTTCTTAAAGTTCCAGCCATTACTTCAAATATTTCATCGACCCAGTTTCTTAGCTCAAAAAGGGTGTAGAAGCTAAAGTTGATTTTTTTTGGATACACCCATGTATGGAAATTTTGAATACATCTCAATATTGTGATTTTACCAAGGGATTTGAATATTTCTTCAAACTTATGATAGCTTTCTTCTTTTTCGCAAAGTGTGTCCAATGTCGTGGCAACTTTTTTTATGTCCATGGAAAGTCATTTTCATCACGCTCGCAATAATACAAATCTGTACGTTCCTTATGGGGCTAAAAGAAGCAAGATAACATAATTAAAGAATAGGGGTTTTATACAAATTAAGAAGAAAACCCTTCTATTTGCGTTTAGATAACTTCAGACTTTGATATTAACGCACTTTAAAAGTTCTCGAATTGATTAAATTGACGCTAATAATTTTCACTTTTCGGTGGACTTCAGTTCAGGTCTGGAACTCAACAGACCAATTTATTTATTCAATATTTTCGATATTTTTTTGTGATTTTTCTCAATATTTATACTAAAATACTGCAAAATCTACCAAATTTCATTATTCCAAATGAGATATTTTAAATAAAAATGTAATTGAAATTTGAATTTCTGACCTCGTGAACATGCGCAGTCATCATCTGTATGCTCAGCATTGTGCCTTCTTATCAAGGTATTCAAA